>CM077877.1:42981170-43026170 GCA_039720435.1 Amazona ochrocephala | reverse complement strand
CAGAGAATTCTCATATCATGCCACATTCTGTCCCTGGCCTAATGTCTCCTGGAATCATCCCGCCAACAGGTAGGATCGCTAGAAACACCTTCACATGGACAATCTTTTGAATTCATGGCTTACATCCACTTGTTAATAAATGAAGAGTAGGAAATCAGCACCCAAATATCACAAAGGAGTTCCATAATGTAACATTATTGCTACGTAAATGCATTATATGTAATGGAAATTTGGGCAGCTCAGTACTTCAAAATATAAATAACCAAGCAGATAATAATATTTTTTCCACTGTTCTTTTTCTTTGCAAACAAAAAGCATTCAGAGCTTGACTTACTTATCATTAGACAATAATCTCCCTATTCATTTTCAATAGACTGGTTATCTTCTGATTTTGTGCTGCTTTGCTTGATTAGATAATGTCATCATGAATATAGTTGCCCGAAGAAACAGTTAGTTAAAATAACTCCATGCTGCATGCACTTTTTTCTTAATTTTTCATCCTGAAATTCTATTTTGATATGTCTCCTGAGGCCTTATACTAATGTAAAGTTCTGTAACAATCTGTTTCGTGTACTACTGTTTTCCTTTGAAAATTGCTGCAGCGTCTCCTAGCAGTGACTTGCTCTTAGATATAGTTAAGAAAGGATGTGTTGCAGGGAGGAGATGAAAGAGCCACCTGAAGACAGAAGCACCCAACTGTCAAGCTGTTGATGGCAATGTCGTATTTTCTCTCTTTGTGTTACAGATGAGTTAAATTTTCCCACTTGCTTCAGCAAAGCTCACCTGAGCTTCCACTTCTCCCTGCTTGTTTGCGTGGCTCAGACTCAAGCACTGATTTTTTCTAAGCAAAGGAAAGATAATAAACTAGACAGATACAAATAGGACGATTACTGGGTCTTGGATATTGGATAGATGGGTGAATGGTTGACTACATGCCCATGATCACAGGTCTGTTTAAGAATGAGCATGATCTTGGCATGGTTTTGGTCATAGCTGACTAAAAATATGCACAGTTCAGGAAATACCATATGCCAGAAACTGTTGGCAGTGTGGATGCAAATGTCTTGTCTGGAAAAGGGAAGAAAGTGAAGAGAGTTTAGCTCTCTGAACAAAAGTGGGGCCATGCCAATTTGCCTTAGGGCTGAAGAGCTGCTTTACAATAGTGAGATAGACACATAGCCAGGAATAATTTGTTAGAAATTAACAGTTTCTCAAAAGGCTAAAGGTCAAGAAAAGTGACAAAATTGAGAGAAGTCAGATGGGTTAGTAAAGAGAGAGTTATACAGTAAGTAGAGGGAAGGAGGGATGACACTGAGAGTGCAGGCAGGCACAGGAGGGTGTCAGGCAAATAGACTCACCGTGGTAGTCTGGGCCATTATGACCAGTAAAAAACTGAATCCATTTTGAAATATCTTACACAGTAGTATTTACAGGGTACAATCTAATGAAGGAGATGTAGTTGATGCAGAGTGAATGCAACATGAGAATAATAGGGTCTATGTGGGAAAAGAACAAAAGTTTTTATAGGGTACAAGCATTGTGTTTATGAGGGAGAGATCGAAAATTGCAGAAGCAAAGGGAAGTTATTTGGGGGAAGTCAGACAAGAAAATGTCAAAGAAAAATGCATGTAAAAAGTATAAAGGAGATTACATGAAAGAAATCAGAGACAAATAAGCTGGCCAAAAAGACAGAAAAAAACCCCTTGTCAACAGTATTGTTTGGGATTTTGTGTTACAGTTAATATGTAAGAGCAGAACACCTCTTGACATAATATCTTCTGGGGATTTTTTTACAATTCTTTTTTATTCTGAGAAAGCAGCTTAAAACCACAACTAATGCCTGGAGTATCCAGTTCCTCTCTAGTCCTTTAAAGGTGGTCATAACAAGTTAATGATAAAAATACATAGTACTGAAAACACAGATCCAATTTCTTAGAATATCAGCCCACAAAACCAGATGTAGGTCTTTGTAAAATGATAATTAAAAACACCCTCAGAAACCAAACCAATTCAAAATTAAAGGAAATAGGCATATGTAAGATTATAATTCATCAAATCCTTTCAGGATGGTGGTGCTTTGTGAGTCTTGCAGAAGGGGAAAGGTTTAAATGAAATCGCCATTAAGTTTGAAATGGTTTCACATTACGTGGCTTACCACAAGAAAAGGGGTGAGCATGATTTTTTTCCCATTGTGGTGATGTTGAGTCTCAAACAGCACGAAAAATGCAAACATTGACACTGTTCGAAACACGCTCTAGGGTATAGTGTTCAACAGAGTATGGCTCAGCAAAGGTAAGGAGCATCATTACATGAATGTCATTCCAGCATTTTATAGACAGGCAAGCATAAAAATAGGCTTAAAAATTGTGTGTTCAAAAAAATGGATAGTGCATCTGCATTGTGAGTGAGAATGAAAACTACTGTAAGAGCCTTACCAAGAAAGAACTGTTATAACTGCAATAGATGATATAGGTGCCATTATGTTTTACCATGTTAGTTGATACTAGAAAATTCTTGCCACTACGAACATTTTCCTCCATTTTTTCACTGTATACTTGTAGAACCATAAAATAGTTGGGGTTGGCAGGCATCAGTGGAGATCATCTCATCTAACCTCCCCGGTTCAAAGTAGGGTGGTTGGTTGTTCAGAAGGAGGTTATTCAGGGCTGCATGCAGTTGGGAGTTTGAGTATCTTCAAGAATGGAGACTTCACAGTGTCTCTTTTCAACTTGTTCCAGTGATTGACTACTCTCAAAATAAAATATTTTTTCCTACTTTTCAGTGGAATTTCATGTATTTTAATTTTTGTCTGTTGACCAACACTGAAAAGTCTAGCTCCATCTTTACTCAGTCCCCATCAGGTACTTGTACATATTGGTAAGATTTCCACCCCCCATGTCTTTTTAGGTGGAGCAGTCCCAGTTCTCTGAGCCTCTCTTCCTGTGTCAGGTGCTCCAACCCCTCAATCATCTTTGTGGATGTAAGATGACTCTTTGAGAAGTTTATGATGTTTGAATTTCCTGTTTGGATCCAGCTCTAAGCAGAAAAAAAATCAAAGTACTGAATTGTTAAGTGCTCTCCCCCTCCTTTCTCTCTTTTTTTGGTACTGAATTCTTCTTTTTAAGCTTTCTGATTGATTTAATAATCTGAGTATAATAACTAACTTTTCTCCCTGCCTACAAAAGAGTATAAGTGATCACACAAACAATTATGTGCCATTTAATGCTCTTTAAGTATCAGAGATCTGCAATTACCAGGTATATCTAAGATATACAATGCTATGAATTAACATAGTGAAAATCTTCCTCTTTCTGAGTTCTGCCGTATACTACAGAAATACACGTTTGCAGGTGGAAACTAAGCTTCCTAAAGAGGCTGGTTCTGCATGCATTGTGTATGTGTGCAAATAATATTGGTACAAAGCTGTATGCTGAGACTTCCCATGTAATGTCATGATCGTATGTTTTTGTAGGAGGCCAAGTTAAGGAGCCCTTAAAAATCTACTGTTACTGGCCCAGTCTGAAAACCCATGCAGAGAATCTCACATCATCACTTAGAATGAATTTGCTTTAGAGAGCATGAATTTTAGGGAGCATAAATTGAGGAAGTGAAGATCACATCTTGGGTGATACTTTGTCCATTTTATCACAAGATTCATAAATACTACCCACAATTGCTGGTCTATCCACTGTCTTTCATCAGTGTGAATTTGCAGAATGTTCCAAAGTTTAGAAAAGACTGGTCAGCTAGCAGAAGACAGTCTTATGTTTATTAAAATAAGTGTAGGACCCTTGAAGGTGTGACAAAAAGAGGAATGTGTAGCAACAGGAAATGAAGAGTTTCTTGAATTGTCCAGAGAGTTAAAGTCTGTCTGTGTTCCAAGTGATGTAGTCAGAAGAAAGAAGAGTTCGGTGTAGGTTCAGACAGGTGTACTGAACTTTTTAGGCTTATCTGGATAACCTCTTGAAGCCCTTCCAAAACTAGATGGCTTATTTTAGTTAATTTTGAGCTGCAGTTCTCTGTGTATTGCAGATCTTTTCTTGGTTAATGTGCTTAACCAAGGCTTCAGTTGTCTAAAATTGAAACAGTAGACAACTGTGATTAATCAGAAAAGCAGTGCTATAATTCCTGAGTAGAGTGTATGATGCATACTGTGCTCTGTATTTTGTGTGTAGTTTCTATATAATGTATAAAATTATACTTCCATTACTTTTCACACAACCTTTGAAAAACAATTCACTTTTATTCTTTTGGTAATTATTCTGAAGTATTTTAGGGTTTGAAACTGTTTTATAAAGGTCCTGACATATTTCTTCTGCAGCTTGTCCTGCTGAGTCTGTAAGCTACAGGCAGTGAAACAAACTACAAAACTCTTTCACTTATTTCAGGAGCTGCAACTTTCTCTCAAAGATAAAATGTGAATATAGAGTGCTTTTCGAAATCACTATTATAGGGCATGATGAGAATACTACTTTGTTTATGTATATATCTCTATATATAGATGTATCTTGGTCAATTAAAAAAAGTAATTTCAAAGCACCTTACATGTTGAATTTATTACATTAATATTGTATTAAATTAATCTCAGTAATTGTTGCTGTTATTACTATTTTGAACAGATTTGCTTTATGATAGGTACTTCTGGCCATCTATTTCATATTTGATACCAGACTCATCTTTTCCAGTGTAAAGATACTAAGCTTCCTCTGAAATGTTTCATATGTATGAATTCTAGCTACTTTCCTGTATTAAACTCCTGTTCCGTTTTCTTTTCTTATGTGATAATCCGAAGATGTAATTTCTAATTTCATCCTTGTTTTCTCTCTTACTGTGTGCCTGAATCAATAAGATTTTATTCCAGCTTCCATCCTGTACAAAATTCTCTGAGCCGCGAAGCATTTTTGTGAGGGGTTAGAGTAACGAGGGAACCGGAAGGTTTTGTATAGATTATTTGAGTTTGGAGGACAAATGGAGTTCACGGGTGCAGCTGTTGATAAAGTATGGCAATGTTTCTACTAAAGTAGAAGATGGAATTATTTGGTGTTTAAAGAAAGATTAATCAATTAAATAATTTCATTTTCTCTGGCTCACAGTTATTGATGTTGTATTAGGCAGAACTGAAAGAATGGTTAAAATATAATTATAATTGTTATTATATCCGCATCATATTGGATAGTGCCCAGAAATAAAATCTGCAGTTGGAAGGATTTTCTCCTGGTAGACTCAGTCCTGTAAGGTTTTAAGAATGCATTTAACTTACTGAAGTGAGTAGAGTTGATTTCAGTAAGTATTCTAGGTTCTAGAAATTGAGTTTAAGTTACATACTTTGTAATTTTGAGAAACAAACCTATTCAGTTATTTATCTTACATAGTGTGTACATTTTGTGATCCTGTGTTGGTTAAAAAGATAGACATTAATAAAATCGTGTGGCTATTGCTTACTTCTTTTACAGTGCATTCCATGTTAACAACGCAGTGTTTTGTTTGTTAGTGTTTAATCATTTTTAATATTGGCATTGCTTTTGATTTGTGTTTATAGGATGATGTGCTGTTTATTGGTTGGGACTGAATTAACTTATTGTAAAAATAAGCAACAGAGTCCTGCTTTCAGAGGGATAAACTGTAACCTAATTCAAGAAACTGAATCAGATTACACAAACATTTTTGCACTTCATTAAGGAAGTAGTCATAATTAATGTGAAAGCTTCTATCATTCACCAGTTGATGTATCAGTGGGAAGATACACCGTCTCAACTCTGTAAATATATTGTTTCATAGTTGTTGAAATCATAATTGAGGTGTAATTCAGGCCACCTGTCCTCTTCTGAAAACACCATCATAACTTTGTCATATAATCATCCTGTTGAAAGGCTAGCTATCTTCTACTTCATCACAAGAGAGTTTCTCACTGGAAACCAGTTCTGGAAGCTCACTAGTTTAAGTTCCAATGAGTCCCTTATATTCACTGATTAATAATTAAGTTGGCTTTCCATGTAGCCACAAATCAGGTGATTGTTTCAGCAACTATTAGGGTAAGAATACAAGAGACAGTGGGAACTTGAGTGCTTAGCTGTATAATCTCAGCCATATGAAAATACATTATTTTCTGAGGAAATAGAGCTTTTTTTATTAAGAAGTTTTAATCAGTAAGAACTTGTACATTTTGCAGTATTATACCATGCAACACTACATATATTCAAAGTCTACAGGATGGTGATGGAAGACATCAAGTCAAAGAGTCAAACCTCATGCAGGTTTACCCACTTGGGTGTTGAGAATAATCCCTAGACTGAACTGTTTCCAGAAATGTTCACAGCTTTTTTGATATAAAGGAAACAAGTCAGTTCATTTCAAAAGAGACTCTGGGATTAAATATTTAAGCAGTGAGGATAGTCAGGTATCTTGATACTCTCAAGGTAATCAAAAATAAACTGAGTGAAGTTATTTTACAGTGTAGTTATAAGCAAGTGAATCTTCTACTTGCATTTGGTGACTGTTCGTTTAGTGTTAGGTTGTGATGTGCACAGATTTATCACTTTTCAGTGGAAAATTCTGAGATAAGAAATTTTTGTTTCTTCCTGGATCACAGAATAATTTTGCCTTCTGAAGGGTGTAATGCTATTGATTTGTTGATTTCCCCATAAGAATATTTCTCTACCAGTTATGTAGGATCCCAGTTGAAGGACTATATTCTGTGAAGATGAGCTATTAGAAGATATTAGTAAAGCCTCTAATGATGTGTGTTATTATTCATATATGTGTAGCTTTGCTAAATCAGGGTAGATCTAACATGATCAGAAAAAAACAGTGTCTCTGACTCTAGAAGAGTCACCCAAATTTCATTTTCTTTTTTCAAATCATTGAAGTATATTGAACATCTTGGGGAAAAAGACCCCCACTTCTCAAAAGAATGATTTTGTTTAGTCATTAGGGTTTCCTATAAAGCAAATAACATACAAACCAAAACAAAATACAGAACTGCAGCAAACTCTTGGTATAAAAGAAAGCAACTAAATTCATATTCCTAAAGGCAAGTATGTGGTGAAGTTATCAGTGACTAAATTTGGGCTTGGTAACGGAAGCGTTTACAAGTGATTACTGCAGCTTTCTGAATTCCAGCATACTACTATTTGTAATTGAAAGTAAAAAGTTATTGAAAAGATATGTATTGCAGAGTACACTGATTGTTCCATAAAATTTAATTATTCACTATGTAAGCTTGCAAATTCTGGGAAATACTGAGATTGTCTTGTAGCTCAAATTTCAGGCATTCTTTCAACAGAAAAACATCAAGATAATCATGCTTCTCTGTTTGCAGTTTTTCTTATAATAAACTTGATATTTTTCCAGCTGCTCTTTGCTTTTTAATGGGAACATTTAGCCAAATAATTCAATACCCAATCATATAATTTCTAATTAGTTCAAAACTAACCTTTCACAAAGCAAACAGTGCGCTGCTATTTTAGACATCAAATGCAGAGTATTATTTTATTAGACACTGTCAGTAGAAATGAACCTGAGCTGCTGAATTTGTAATAATATCTATCTCAGTCTTGCAAACACATTGGTCTCTTACCTGAACGATGTTGACTGCTATAGCAATATAGTAAGATGATGCTTGTTAGAGTAAGTGTAGCAAGATCTGCTACAAAGCTCAGTTTCATCATGTTACTAACTACGGTGCTGCATCATGACGATGACGTGAAGTTCTTGAATGCTATCAAGGTAGTGTTCTGTGTCCTTTACAGAATTAGACTACTTATGTCCTTGCATGACATGATCAGTGAAGGGTGAATGATTTTTTTCCTCTTCATCTTATATTTCATCTGCTAGCAGCACTGCATACAGCATTCAATAAAAAATCACTTCAAATTTATATATTCCAAAGTTATGGTCCATGATTTCATTATCATATGTTTGGGGATTCTCTAAAATGCAAGAAGAAACTGAACTGCAGCTTAATGTATTTAACTTTTTTTTTTTGGGGGGGGTTGTTGTTTTTTTTTTGTTTATTTTTGAGGGGGTTGCGGTGTCAAGTATCATTTTTTGATATTATTATCTCCTGGTTAAGAACAATATGTGCTGTGGAGTATTCTAGACCTCGTGCAAGTACTTAAGTATGGAGGGAATATCTGCGAAAGACATGAGGTAGTCTAGGTGTTTTTGTTGCATGATACAGGATGTAGGTAAACTTAAGAATTTACTCAGGTAAATGATGCCTTCAAGATAAGTATGCAAGCAAGCATTATTATATCTGGGCAGATTTAGAAGACTACAGCTCAAGAGAAAAAAAAATTAGCTAATTACTGTATTACTTTTATTAATATTAGTTTTAAAGTCATCTGTGTTTGATAACAGCTTGGAAGGGTCAAGCGTCTAATGATCACATCATATCTAACCTTTCAGGCAACAAGCTTATCAAACACAAAATGAACGTAGTTTTCCAAGCAGAACCAAGTCACTATGAGTCGTCCTAGTAACTTACACCTCTAGTATCATTGCCTTCATGAATTTCATAAGACATAATAGCATACTTGTGAGAATTATAGACTGCACTGTCAGTTGTGCACAGTGCACTGTACTGTTGTTGTTATTAGTGTTATCCTGTGTAGTATGTTAGGGCTATCATGAAGTAGTCTTAACTGGGAGAAGGTTTTTGAAGAGGAAGGTTGTTCTGGTACAAGTCCCAGATTGAGAATTCCAGGGCCAGATTGTTGTTCAGACTTGGTTTCAGGTCATCTGCAAGTTGCTTAGCTTTTATCTTCTTGTTTGCAAATCAGAGAGTATTTATGTCAGAACTGTATTGTGATGTAAAGTTAAACACATAGAAAGATCTGCTGGTGAACTGTTTTGCAGATGTAAAATGGTCTTGCACTTACTGCTCGCAAGTGCTGCCTCCAAGACCTTGTGGTTTAGGAAAACTCGGACTGTTGGACTGAGTTTCCATGCATTCAAACCGCTAAGCCTGAAAACCTCATTTTACTTTCTTCAGGTGAGAAGACTTCTTTTATTACTTCAAGATGCAGAAACAGGTAGCTGTGTTGGTTGGTTGCTGTGTACCTGAGGCAGCAATTGGAAAGGGAGATACAGTGGGAAGAAAAGGGATAGAAAGGGGGATGAAAAAATTGTATCTGTGATGGAGAAAGAGAGAGAGAAAGGGGGAGGGAAGAGACAGAGTTGTTAAAGAGTTGGTGTAACCAGCTTATTTAATGTAATAGAAGTTTGTTTGCTATTCTTTCTTAATTTGTGATTATTGAGAGATCACAAAGCTACGTTGTTGCAGTGTTTGTATCATTGCTTCTAGGGGTTGTCCTCTTTCAAAAGTGCATATTCAGGAGCCTGCATTTTGTCTGTCTGAAATGTTTTTTTTAGTTATGAATGTTTTACAAGTAACTCTTAAATTGTCTGCTTTCAATCCAGTCTTAATTGCAATGAGATACTGTGTTCAAGCTGTCAGCAAAGAATAAACTGTTACTGCTAGTAGTATTAGAGACATGACTGCTATGGACACTTAGAAATCTTAGATTGAGAGAATGTTACTGTTATTACATTGCTTTGATGAGGTCATAAATTAATGATGTACTAGTTTCTGATGATGAAAACAGTAGCATGCTAGGACTGAGTAAGCTGGGGAAAGGAAAACTGCAACCAGTCAAGACGAAATTAATAATGTCACTGAGTCGTTTTAACTCATCAAAACACATAGCAATGGCAGACAGAGAGGCAGTGTACTGACAAGTTTTACTGGAAAGTAAGGTTTTGTCAGCATTACCTTCTCATTAGGTGGTGGCTGAGATTTAGATTGACATAGGGGAAGTAGAACAAGTTGCAGGGAGTGTTTTTAAATGGGCAGATGCATCTACTAAATTTCCTTTTCTCTATTATGCTGTCTGATATTACAGGCCACATATATGGCTTGAACAATCTGGCTGCGCTTACTGAGAGGAACATGCATAGAATAGCATTGCTTTCTGTGGGCTACTTTTTTAGAAGAATGTTTCTGGCATTTGCAGTGAAAATACAGAGTTCAAAACATGAGGTGATGTCAATTGTGTATTCCAAGAATTTCCATTTATGATTACATCGGGTTACTGGAGCTACCTTGCTAGGCACCATGAAAATCAAGGGTAAGATCGTAGATAAGCAAGGTAATTTCTTGTGAATCAGTACATTTGGTTTGGAAAGTATCTCAAAAGATTCTGGTAGATAAATATTTAATTCAAGTGGAAGAAAACAGTAGTTCCTGTGCACTTGGTCGCTGTGTGGCAAAATTATTTTTAAAGTGATTTTTTTTCTTCTATTGAAAACTCAGATTATATTTGGCCTGTGAAGCCTCAGATACACAGATGCTGAACACACTGAGGACAATATACTCCTAGAGGTGAATTGCAAAAATTATAGCACTTTTGCCTCTATAGTACATAGCAATGTGAGCTTCATGTTTATGGAATGTGAAATAACTCATTATGACACTGAGTTTAGCTTTTTTTACGTACAGACAAAAAAAAAAAAAATACAGCCAGAAGAACATTTGTATATAAATTGTAAATTACTTAGATTTCTTGATAAATTGATTTTTGTTGTTCCCTGGGCTAAAATACTATATGGAAAGACGATGAGCCACATGTACGTAGAACCAAAACAAGGAAGTATTATTATAGTAGATGAGGTAAATGAAAGAAATCCTGAATGCTTGCATCTCTGAAAGGTGTGGGCAAGAGATGCTACTATTTAGGCTATTGCTCCTGTAAAGAATATGACTTTTATGGCTGCATTTTTACCAATAAATAAAATACTTCAGGGCTTTTCTTTGTAAGGGAGAGCAGGCTTGCATCCTGCAGCTTACGACTGCAGTTCTAAACTCTTTTTCTTGCTACAGTTTTTCCCAATCTACAAGAAAGAAACTGTTACCTTCTCTTGAGGAACTGTTCCTGGCCAGTTCTGTTTCTTGTGCTGTCCATGGCCAATTACAGAACATGTTATGTAGGTATGCTACCAGATTACTACTAGAACAAATATTTTACTTATTGAGTTTCTGGTATGGTTTTTGTTTAAAGAAACTAGGAAAAGTGGTGTGGTTTTTTTTTTGGTTTTGTTTTTTTTTTTTTGTGTGTGTGTGTGTGTTTTTTTTTTTGTTTTTTTTTTTTTTTATTTGTGGAAGTTTTATCTTTTATTAGACCAAGTTCCAAAAATTTACGAGCTTGGAACACAAGCACTTACTCAGGTCTGTTGAATGAAATTAATCACTACTAAGATATAAAAGCATCTAAAAGCTATTAAAAATGCTTATGTGGAAATGCTGCTCTAAGTATAAGCAACTTTTTTTTTCCACCCTCTGCTCAGTAGCTGGATACCATTTGTCCAGTGCATGTTAAAGATGGTTATTTTTTTTCCATTAAAATCTCTTGCAGTATATACTTTTTTTTTTTGGCTTCTTTAATTGCTTTCTTGTTCACTCCAGGAAGAAGCTCTTGATCTTTTGAATTTACCTTTCCTCTTTCTTACTGCTGTTCTGGAGACCCCAGATTGACTTCCTGATGATGAAAAAGATAAAAAAACCCAACATTTATTTTTCTGTATGTATGGTGCCCTTATCCCTGTGCACAAAAAGAAGCATTCAGTCCAAACACAGGAGAATTACCATAATCACATCTACTCAGAAGTTTGAGGAACTGTTAGCTTATTTTTCACTTGGAAGCAAATATTTCAAATTAATTTATTTTTTTTTTAATGGAAAATTTAAGGTCATCATGATATCTACAGTTGCACGTACATGCACCGTAACTGCTGCTAGCTGAGTGTTTCAGTTACAGATAATCATTCACAAAATTTGTTTTTTAACATACTTCTTTCTGCCTAATTTTCTCAAGAAAAATATTAAAATACTCTGCTAGCTGCAAAAGCTTTATAGTGTCAGTAGAATTTGTTGTTATCATTGTGGTGTTTTATGATATGTTCTGGTGGTGTTTTGTTTACCACTTACTTATGTCAATCTCCACTTATATTACCAGGAGCGAATTTGTTGGTACCAGTCAAAATATTAAGCTTTGTATTGAGAGGCTGTGTCATCTCAAAATATTTTGGGTTCCAAGTCACATGTTCTGAGCAAATACTTACTCTTACTCTATGTGGATATGTATGTTAGAATTTCCTACAGGTGGTCTGGGATCTCACCTTTGCTTGTGACTTCTTATTTCTAGCTCTCCCCTGAAAACTAATAAAAGAATTTGAATATGTAATTCTTTATCCACCCTAATTTGAGACATTTTCCTTAAGGAGCACTGGAAATTTCACTGGTTCCAGATTACATAGATTTAGCCTTGGCATGAATTTTGAACTATATAAATTCTGCTTTTTAAACTCACTGAACAGTGGTAGAAGTATTTTACTTTACCTTTCTTCTTCCCATTCCTTTCTCAAATCTACTGGGTTTTTATTTAAAATTCAGATTTATTTCATTGAATCTTTAATATTGGAAAGAAATATTTTTTACAGGTAACAATAACTGAAGAGTAGCTGTAGTTCCAAATAAGATTTTCCCTGTGATGTTTTTCCTTACCATTCATTCCAAATATTTAATTCCCTAGTCCTGTCTAGCCGATCAGACAAGAGTGCCATAGAACTTTCTTTGGCCAGTGGACTGGTACTTTAAAAGTTAAAAAAAGTACCAGGATTTTGCATTAGAAATAAGGATGTACTTTTTCAAAGTTTTTATTTATTTTTTTAGACTGTGGTTTTTATCAAGTAAGTTAATAGATTCAGTAGGTAGCCCAGAATAAAGTAGGGCATAGGCAAAACCGAAGGATATTTAAAGTAGTTCTTATATAACTTGCAGTCAAGTTGTGTGAAGGTTATTGCCAATGGATTTAATCTAATTTCTGTCTTACATCTTAGATTGTTTTAATTCAGTGTAACCACAGAAACTGTATTTGCGCTGCCCTTGGAAAATCCTTTTTTTTTTGTGTTAAAATTGTGTGATAAGTGTTTTTCTTTTTTTTTTTGTTGTTTTGGTCTGCAATCCAGAACTGTTTATATAACCTCTGAGATAACAATGTCTTTTGGAGTCGTATTTCAGTCTGCTTCATTACTTCTTTTAGAATTATTCATGATTTAATTGTATTTATTCACTTAACACGGATCCATCTGCGACCTGCTCCCAGTAGAAGGCTCCTCATTTCATCCTCAGTTACTAAATGCTAACAGCTCATGCATTGCTTTGTTCCATCTCACTTTTTGCATGTTGTTGTTCCTATGGTTACTTAAAGTGATTCTTTCTGCCAGAGTGTACTATATAATTGTTCACTTTTTATTTCTTGCTTTGGTATGCTTTCTGCTGCCCTGACTTTATCTCTGTATTCAAAAGTTGCTTTATCTTACATGATGTGCTGACCTACAGGTCTCAGTGTCTTTTTCGTGAAAGACTTTGAAGTTGATTATAACTTAAACAACTTTTTTGTGTGTGTGATATTGATGCCATAGCGTGTGGTATGATGCTTCATAATTGCTTTAAATAAATTTTGTCCGCTATCTTGTCTTTTGAATAGACTATAATATGCCTCTTCTGCCCATTTTTCAAACCTGAATGATTTTGAGATTCCTCTGAATTCTTTCCCCTTTAAATTCCTTTCTACTTTACATTGTTGTGTTTTCATCAAACACAAAGCCAAATTAAAACAAAGATGCTTACTTAAATTTCACTTACTGGTTTTGCTTTTAAGTCTATAATGTGCATAGACTAGACTAGACTAGAATAGTCCAGTTGGAAGGGACCTACAACGATCATTTAGTCCAACTGCCTGACCACTTCAGGGCTGACCAAAAACTAAAGCATGTTATGTAACTATGTTTTGGCAAGATTATTAGTTTCATTGTAAACACATCAGTGCTTGCATTTGGAGACCAACAGATTTATTTCCCTCATTCTTAGCATGTTCACCAATCGTGAATCCTTTATCACACCAGCCTGGCTAATCTGGTAAGTGTGAGTGGTATGCCATTAGGTTATGTTCTTTTAAAGTAAAAATAAAAACCCCTAAATGCTAATATGCTGCAAATGAAAGGGGGTTTCCAGTGCTAACATTGCTCATTATTTCTTCTTAGTGCATCTCATGTCCCTTTTGTCAAATGTCTGAAGAAAATATGGACTTGAATTCTTACCCCTTTTATTCTGTTTCCTCCTGCTTCCTAGCTGCTTCCCAGAAATCTTTCAGACAACGTAATAATTTTCAATTGCATTGTTTTTCTTTCATATACTGCGTGCGTCTTCTAGAAGAAACCTCATTGCCTGAGAAAATGGCTACTTAATGAGAAATCTTCAGCTTTGTGTAACTGCCACTAAAAAAAATAATGAACTTTTCAAGACTATTTTGACAAATTCATCTTCTCATGCTGTCTTTGGATGATGTCTTTATAATAACAAGTTGCTGCAAAAATATCTGCTAAATGAAGACTCTCGATTTTATCATAGTGTGAAAATATTATTTATGGTGTACAGGGTCAAAAAGCACTATTCACAGAGCTTATCCCATGAAAGGTCACCTACAAAGAGAATTTTCACAGTTCTTTTAAAATTGCAATGGTGATGAAAAGTTCTTTTTTTTTTTTTTTGTTAGTAATTTCTCTTTTCTTTTGTTTTTAATTTTTCCCATCTAGTTTATAGAGCTTGAAATCCATAATTCTCACCAGCATGCACAATGGACATCTTTGTTGCTGAGGCTTGCAAGATTCCACTCGCCATGTTTGGCTGTTGCCATCAACATTTTAATGTGAAATATACTATGTAAAAGCACTTTAATTATAGAGTGTGTTACAGAGAAGAGAGGTTTTTCAGTGCAGATGTTAAAACAGTCTCAGCCTGTCATGAAAGCCAGAAGTGGAGGGAATGCTGGTAGATTTTTATAAATTCTTTTTGGTGTTGGAAATAATGTCAGATACTTCTCCCTCTTCGGTCTGTCAGTGCCTTCAAGAAGGTGGTAGTAAGAACATATTTACAATATAAAAGAGATCATTCATTGACAACCCTCTTACATCACTATTATAACATGACAAAAGAGTTTCCATTCCTGAATTAGTACCTCTGTGTGGTGCATGTATGATGTGAACATGCTAATTCAGATATCTCAGTACTATGCTCCACTAAATGAAATAAATAGGCCCATAATCATCACTGAGTATCATCCCTGTACGTTTACTCAAGTGAGCAGAACTGCATCTTTCTGAGCGTGTTTGAGATTTTCTGTATGCTCTGATGAATTCATATTTTCAAGTTTTTCTATTGAGCAGGAAAAAGCACAATGATATGGTGGATTCTGTATTATATGAAAGGGGCTGAGATACCTGCTGATATCCTACTCTGTACCAGATTTCCACCCGTAATTCAAGACTTGCAATATCTTTTGGGACCAGCCACTGGGTGTCTTGTTCAGCAGAGTTCCTACTGATAACTGTGTTACTGCTGATATGGGCCAGATTTTATCAGTAATCCAGCTGGGAAAGACTCAATCCAGTAGGTGCTTCGCATTCTTTGGCAATATGTGCTCTGACATTAAATCTAGTTTTTCATTAAAAGGTGAATGATTATATTGTGATATCAGTTTGCCTCCCTAATTTGATTTTAATATGAAGCGGAACAAAGAGAAGAAAAACCAATGTTTTCTTCTGTCTTGTCCAACAGGATCTATTTTTTAATTTTTGCATAAAACCAGAGTCCTTGAAAGAAAGAAGGAAAGAATGTTTAATAGAAATGTTTTTCTTCTCCAAAGAACAGTACAAAGCATGTGTCATTTTGAGACTTCATTTTTATAAGGTTTAAATGTCTGAAGTGTTTTAAACTTTTCTGAAGTAGAGGGTTTTAATCAAGTAAGTATAAAGGATGTTGAGACAATTTTGTAGTAGTTCTTTATGAGCATAAAACTAATTCTTAAGGAACTATCTACCTACATGTAGAATTCCATATAATCAGATTCAATAATTTTTTTAGAAACGGCAAGCATACAGGTAAGTATCTTCACTACATTTTCACTATCCAAGGAAAGAAACAAATTTTCCCTAGGTTTAGCCATTAAAAAAGTTAGCTATCAAGGAGGAGATTCATCTGCTAATATGTCAGAAATGTAGCTGTTAAAATCTTAGCAAGTCATCTCCTTTCATAGCCAGTGGAAAGTAGCAGACATCTCTAGAGGGTGATACATCTCAGTATAAGATAGGCCACATGAATCACCCTCTGGAAATGCCCACGACTCTTCATTGACTGTAGGCAACCTAGACAAAGAATTTGGACTGAATGCTAAAAATTTTAGAATGCTAATGTGAAATTAGATGGGTGAAGTTGTCAGTTAAGGTAAATTATTTTCAAAGTGTAGGTGCAAATCGGTGCCTATACATTGTCTGTTAGATGAATCAGTGGAAGCAATTGATAAATTTTACAGTATTTGAAGAAGCTGAGTATGTTTTGCATATAGTAATAAAAAGAAGTAATTTTTTATTCTTTCCATTGCACAAAATGTTGTATGTCATGTAATTTAGAAGGCTCATTTTAGTCAAGGATTGAAACTTCTGGGATCCCTTGGAATACACTATGAATTGTGTCTGTTATTGGGTTCTAGCAGCTAGGTTCATGACATACCATTACATGTTTTAGTGCACTTAAAAGATTGCTAAATCTTTTCCTGAATAGTAATAATGAATTAATATGCTATTTAAATAACCAAACCCATGGTATTTCTTGATGTTAACCTCAATAGAATTGCTAGTTTTAATTTTAGCATAAGAACAGTCCTCCTGTTCTTATGTAAACAACATATAAATCAGTATGTTATTGTAAATGACAGTGAACTAGTATGAAATATTTTGATTATAATTATTATATGAACTAATATTATTCTTTCTGGAGTTTTCTGAAGCAGATTTACTACTATCATTCTGCTCCCTGTAATGTGGTAAAGTTACGACAAATTCTGCTAGAATTTATGGCTGCAACGATGCAAGTAATTCTACACTTTTCTCTAAAAAATATACACTGTTCCTAAAATATCAAAAAAGCCCCGAAGATTTTTTTTCTTTAAATATGTGTTGTCATTAAGTGAACTTGGAAATGCAACTGTCCAAATTGGTAAGTGCGGAATTCCATCTCCCCTTGCTAACTGTAGTAGTTCCTCCTTAAAAATGCATCTTTAAATACCTTATCTGGCATAATGTCTATTATTTTTCTGTGCTGTATGGGAGGACTTTAATCTTAAAATGCATAATGTCATCCAGGCATTTTCAGCATGTTTAAACACTGAGAGAATCAGAAAGAGCAGATGTGTCTGAGCTCTCCAGTCAGTAGTAGTTGTCCACATCTAGTTTTATTTATTAAATGTGGATGTAAATCTTCATATCATTGGAAGAAAGTGCTGATAATCCTAATGACCGGTTATATATGTTTGAAAGGATGAACAGTCAGTCTGAATAGTAAATCTGGACACCTTAATTGTATTAAAAGTTTATCATCCTTTTGTTCTTATAATCTTTATTTTTTCCACAGACACCAGACTAAATCTAATAAAGGGAAAACATACTCATTTTTTTGTAAGTAAAGATGTACCATATAATCATAAAAAATAATCACTTATAGATGATGACTTCTTAGACTACAGATTGCTTTTATTTTATTTTGTCAGTGTTTTGAGTCTCCTAATCCATATTTGCCTAGTGTGTTTCGAAAGGGAATCAAATTGGTTTTGTGGTGCATTAATGTTTTATACAATATTCCACAGAGAACATTAAATCAAAATAAAAGAAAAAGGTTGACCTCTAACACTTACACCCATTTCTTATGTCAAACTGGGAGAAGTTGAAAGCCCTATATGGTCGTAACCCTTCTATCTAACTGTGACCCTCCTTAACATTAAGCAGGTGACTCGATTAAACATAAATCAGGCATAAAATGCCCTGCATGAGGCAGCGCAGTGAATCAAGCAAATTATCAAATGGCAAAACTCATTCTGTGCTTTGGGCAATGTAAGCTGCCAGCACTTATACATCAAAACTTCACTCAATGTAAGATAGATTTTATTTTATTTTGTTTATTTTAATTCCCTACAGCAAGCTGTGTTGGTCATGTAAAACGCTGTCTGCATCATTACTTTCCTAAGAAATGCTTTTCTTCTTTAGCAGAGGCCGATCACAATCTTAAGCAACGTAATCTGTCTAAGAGTAGATATGCTGCACTCTGTTGTGGGTTCTAGTGGAGCTAATATTTTGTGCTGTAATACCAAAACCTAAGCTTCTGCGATTGTATAGATTTTTCTCTGTTTGTTTGTGAGTATACACACACTATCAACTTTGTAAAAAATGCGAGCACCAAAGGGATAATGTTATAAAATTGAATCACCAGTAGCCATTGAAGATATTTTCTGGTATCAGTAAAGATTCTGGGATTAAAGCGTGTAAGTCCAATCTTAAGGCAAGAATGAATTTTTATGTAAGATGATGCATGTCTTTCTTTCACAGTTGCTTTTTATGCTGCCTTAAAACATGTCAAAATAATCCCCAGCAGAGGAGCCTAAAAGGAATGTCAGCTCTGTGGTTATGTAAATCGAATTGAGTGCTTTACAGCAGGTTTAAGATTTTTATAACTCAGGAGTTGTTAACAGCCAGCTGGTTTGTATCTGTTTTTTATGGTTATTCTTGTCATAGGCAGCCTCCACAATTTTTAATTATATTTTATGGTATGTGTTTTCCCTCCTCTTGAATCCCACAGCCGCTCTTTGCTTCAAAAGATATTTTCCACTGGGAAGAGGAGTAGCATTGCTTTGGGACTCCGTCATTAGAAATACTGTTGTATAATTACCTCCTGGTAACAACAGTGGAGTGTGAATCTCCATTGCAGATCTTTAACTTGCTATGCCAGGATGGAAATCTGTAGTATTCCTCACACCCAGTTAGGATGTGGTGCCTGCAGCCTTTAGTTCAGACTGTTGTCTTCTGCTTTTAAAGAGCTGATTTACAGTTTTTATTGCATTCACAATGCAAATTCCTCTTTGCTTCACACTTCAGGTTTGAATATATGCTTTGTGCATTACAGATTTGATTGCATTCCGTGTTCTGGATCACCACTCATTTTGTAACATACAGTCTCAAAAATGCCGTATCTTTTATTTATTTTAGTGACTGTAACAGTGCTACAGGACAAACATAATCTTTTAAATGTTTTTATAGCAGTGTGATTTCAAGGCTAGAGTCTGATTCCTATCTGGAGTAGAAATAATTTAAAATATGCAGAAGAGCACTTTTCTCTGCATGAAAATAAAACCAGCATGCCCGGCAGCCTGAAAAACCAATGCCTGATTTTTTGTTAGACTTCGAGAAGTTAGGGAATATTTAGTTATGTATAACCGTGAAGACATTACCAGAAATGCTGTGTTCTTGAATGTTTTACAGCATTTTGAGAATGTCCTCCCACTAAAGGAAACGAACCATTCTCTAATTGCCTTTAATGGTGGATCCTCCTATTGAAACACCTCCTCTCCTTGCAGATGTAATGATGTAAGAGCGAGAGCCTTAAATAATTGATCAGATGGAGAAAGCTGTTTGTAAGATGGTTAAAAGACCGTTAAGCATGACAACTGGAGATAACAGAAAGACTACTAGAAGCCTCTTTTTAGGTGAGGTTGAGAAAATTAACACTTGTTTTTAGTTGCAGTCTAAAATAGTTACAGTCAATCACACTTGAAAAGCCTATTTTGCAAGTGTAAAAAATAATATGTGCTTTTGTGTTGTTTTCCAAGAATTGATTTGTGTAATCCAGTTTCATTATTTTAACAGACTGAAATCAATAGAAGTATTATCATCATAGCTAATATATTCAGACATTATGACTCTATAGATCTTCTTGTATTACACAATATTATATTTAAATTTGAATGTTAAGTGTTTATTCTGACCCACTTATGGTGTAATGCCTAATGTCAGCAGCTTCTGAACTACAAATTCAAATACCTTTCTTCTGCTTTGGCTTTATGTTAATTTGTATAGCTACAAAAGAGTGTACCATGTAAGTGAACATAAATACACAAGATAAATACTTATTATCAGAATTGGTTTATCTGGTGGAATTTTCTTTTTTTAAATATAATTCAGTGGGAATTCAATCATCCTCAAAACAGTCAGCTTTAAAACTACAAGGTTGCTGAAAATAAAGTTTTGAGTACTGGTAAAAATATACTGATCTGAAGAAAATACACACTGGACATTTTATCATAATATTTTCATTTTTGCCAATATTCATCTTATTTGATAAAGTTAAGAATGCATAGGAAGGCTGAAGGTGCAAATAATAGCAACAACAAAGATAAAGAAGATACTGCTTCATGTACATGAGATAGGGGTGCAGTCAGTACAGAAATGATGAAATAGGAATAGCATATACTAAAACTCAAAATACATACTGTATTATTAATAAGAACCCCCCACATTATAGATGCATAAATACATAGTATATAATTTTTTAAAATTAAAACAAGAAAACTTATAGACCTTATATTTACCAGATTAGGTACATACAAGATATTTTATGTTTTCGGAATCAGAGTTCCTATAGTTCACCTCTCACTTGTCCCAGAACTGCTTGTATTTGCTAACTGTGACCTGCAAAATTAATTGTTATTTATTTCTTCTCTAGGGCTATTGAGGGTAGTGTGTGCCATTCAATAATACTTAATGTGTTCAGGGTTCCAAAATGTATCTACAGATGATATCCTGGAAACTAGAACTAATATATTGAATTTTTAATTACTTCTTATAGCCATAATTTGACATTTTGAAATACAAATATTTCTATATTGAAAAAAACTCTGCTTTAAGGCAGTACTGATCCTCCCTAAAGTCTATGTTGGGCTACTGGTGAAGCTCTCAGAAAGTTGGAAGCTACCTGCATATTTCAATGAAGCAGTAGTATTTCAAAGAATATATTCCTTAGGTGTTTTGCAGTACTTGACATGCTTAGAACAATTCAATTGACCAAATAAAAATGCACTTAAACTTAATTAGACACTTTCTATATTTGCTAGATAATATCTGTAAAGGTATTTTAGAGGAACAAAGTCCATGCCAGGATTGACTGAACCAGTCTGGAAAAGACATCAGCAACTGAAAAGGATGTCGTTCACATAAAGCTTTAATGCATTAACTTCAGCTAAATGGACCTTTGCATAAGAATTTTCCCCAATGTTAATACTTCTTTGATTCAAACAAACATTAATGTTCTCATTTTTATCTGTACGCTTAGTTTTGGATTAGAAGCAAACTGAAAATATACTTTTACGAAACACATTCTTAACTCAAAGTTAATGTAGAGATAAAGAATGATGTATTTTCCTACTGTATCCTTGAAGAGGTAACTTGTAATAGTTCTCAAATATGCACCTGTTTTTTCCTGTCTGTAAGGGATGGAACAATTATTAGATAATCATATTGTTCCTCTCTCTTTTCAGGCCTTTTTTTTTTTTTTCTTGAATATCTGATGGCTTTATGGTACAATTAGATTAGAAGTATATTTTTTATTCCTTAATATCCTGTTTTTCAGAATACGACTTCCTTTACAGTCAACAAAAAAATAACTAGTCACATTTTACAAACATAAGGTAAAATCATTACATTCCCTCTTGTGATAGTGATTTAAGAAGGGTACATTTCACATTTGACAAGCTCAGGTAGTAACAGATTTTTTCTTTTTTTAAAGCTTTTTTTTTTTTTTTTTAATAAATTCAGAAGTAGTTTTCATGGAAGTAAGATTTTTTTGAAAAATCATCACAAATTGGGAAGTGTTATGATCTTTTTTTGGGAAAATTGCTTAGCCATTGATCTTCCTCCCTGCTTCAAAATTTGAACTGACCATGTACTAACCTGAATTTCAAATCGGCAACAAATCTTGTATCTGGTAAGTTCATGATTTTAAGGAAAGCACTGCAGCTACATAAAAATCATGAATGTTTATTTCCTATTCTTCATCAATGCCTCCTGGGCTCAGAAGTGCTGTGTGACCTTTCAAGAGGCAGGGTATGTTTGAAAGCAATGTTTCAGTTTCATAGTTCCTCTGTGGATTTTTTACCCATGTACACTTTAAACTGAACTGCTGCTCTCACTTCATATGCACGTTTAGTTTGCATTTTGTGGACTTTGTTTGATTTTATAGATCTAGAACCAGAGCTGATAACAATATTAAGACATGCTTGGCATTTTCTTTTATTTTGATAGTTTTGTACAACTCTTGGCTGATTTATATTAATAATCCTTCTGTAAAGTAAGGAAGTATTATCTCCATCTAATAGGGAGATAGTAATAAAATTGAAATGTAGATAGCATATCTGATACCTTCTGGTAATATCAGAATTAAAATTCAACAGCATCTTAATTCCTTCTTCTATTCATATTTTAACTAAAAGGGCAAACTACTTCAAAACTTGGTCAAATATTATTCAGATATTTTCTTTCAGCCTCTTTTCTGATTGTTCTTGCTACCAACTAAGGATTTCTGTGGAAGGTATGCTTGGCATATGTGGTTAAGCAGAGGTCTTGTAGGTGTGGGGTAATGATCTGTTTGGATTTATTTTATAACTAACTGAAGATAAATCGTAACAAAATGGCAGACAGGGGAATTGGACAGGCCATCAGCTGTCTAACCAAGTGGCTGACCTAGGGGCATCTCTAAAGCTGCCAAAATAACTGTTTATAGAATCTGTCAAAAAGCCAGATCCTACTTCTAGAAAAAATATCTTCCTTAATTTTGCATCTGGGCCTTTTGTATGAACCTACAGGATGACAAAAAGAAAGTAAAGACATGCTGAAATATTTTGCAGTAATAGCATTCCACAGATATTACTGCTTCTGTTATCACTTGTGTGAAATACTTAGTGCTAGTGAAGGGCTGATTTGGGGAGAGACAGCACAAAGATCGGAGCTTTGAACTGAAGTTTATTTTTTTTGTGTTTTTATGATAGCTTGAAATAAAAATGCTGGTTACAAGATCTCTTTGCTAAAACGGTAAGATTAAGGTGAGCTGATGCTGGAATCAGTTGCAAACTATATTTGATCCTATTGATAAAATTGGTATTTCAGTGAATCATAGACTGCTTTAGGTTGGAAGAGGTCACTAAAGGTCATCTAGGCCATTCTCCCTGCTGTGGGCAAAGACACCTTTCACTATATCAAATTGCTCAAAGGCCCCTCCCACCTGACCTCGAACACTTGTCCCCAGTGATGGGGCATCCACAGCTTCTCTTAGGCAACCTGTTCAGTGCCTCACAACCCTTGTAAAAACTTTCTGCTTTATACCCATTCTGAATCTACCCTCTTTCAGTTTTAAAACATTGCCCCTTGTCCTGTCACGACTGGCCTTGGTAAAAAGTCTGTCTCCATCTTTCTTATGTACCCCCTTTCGGTTCTTGAAGGCTGTTACAAGGGCTGCACAGAACCTTCTCTTCTCCAGGCTAGCAACCCCAACTCTCTCAGCCTTGCCTCGTAGGAGGGGTACTCCATCCCTGTGATCATTTTTGTGGCCATCCTCTGGACCCACTCCAACAGGTCAATGTCTTTCTGTGTGGAGGACTCCAGAGCTGGACACAGTACTTACTCCAGGTGGGGCCCCATTAGAGTAGAGTAGAGGGGGCAGAAACACCTCCCTCATCCTGCTGGCCATGTTTCATTTAATGCAGCCCAAGATACAGTTGATTTTCTGTGTTCCTGTTAGTTTGATGTAGAAATGTCAATCAACTGTTCATTTAGGAGACTGGAAGTATGAATCCATCCAAAATTCCTGTGTCTCATCAACACTGTAAGAGGCAATCTTTTTTCCATGCACTGAAGCCATTTTGTAACTCATTTTGTATTTCATGCTCTTTCACATGAGGGGTATCAATCACTTATGCTTGAATGGTAGCAGTTTCCAATGAAAGTACAAAATTTCACTGAAGTTTTTCTGCCATGTCAGCTTTCCTAAAAAAACCCTTGAGAATGGAAAAAGCCTATTTGTAAATATTTTTCTTCAAAAAACATGGTCAGTTGAAACAATGCTATAGTGCCACTTTTGAAATGTGTTTTCTGTAGCTGAGAAGGGAAGGATGTCAATGGCAAAGAGCGAAAAATGTGGATACAAGTGTGTGTACACTTTTCAGATTTGATCATGATCCTACACTGTGCATGTAGGAGTGTTGCTGTAAATGATACAGCATCTTCATTAAATATTGTTCCTGGAAGGACAGAGTCATGTTGATTCATGTACCTTTATTAGTGTAATCTCACTGTATTCCACCCATTGGTTAGCATGCAGCTTAGGTAAAACGCAGTTCTCTTGTGGCCTGTTATCACCACTGAAAATTGGTTTTGATAGATAGAGGAAGTACTCTTTTTCAAGCTTGGCAAAAAAATATAGCATGTGGCTAATACAGCTAATTAAAGAACAAGACAAAGAGAATGCTAGAAATGTCTCATAAATGCCTTGAACCACTGTCAGAAAAGATTTCCTTAATTTTATGGGCTGTGAATCATAGAATTACATCCACTTGTTCTGCATCCTTTGAAAAAGTTAATTCCCGTGTTTTCAAAACTGAGCATGTGGTTTAACACAGGATTAAGAATTGAGTTTTAAAGAAATTCAGCAATTCAGTGTAAGGAATTGCAACAAATCCAGTAATTTCTCCTTACTGCTTCTGAATTTTATTCATGCCAAAAAAAATTTAGAGTTCTGCACATTAGCAATTCACTTGGCATATTTCAGATCTAATATGTTCTTCACTTCACTTTGAGAAATGGCCACCTAGCTCTTTGGGCTGTGTTCTGACAAATGTTGATGATAATCAGCACTTTATTCTCGCAATCTTATTAGCTACCTGTGTGACTTCCAAAGTAACTTCGAGTCAACATTAGTATCAAATCACTAGAACAATGTTCTGATTTCTAAGATAAAGTATCAACAGTGCTCCTGTCCCATTTTTTCAAATGTTTCATGCTGAAAATATTAGTCTATAGTGTTGAAGTGTTATAGTGTTGAAGACTACTAATGTCTAGAAAATACCAGAGAACACAGAACAAAGAACACATACAGTGTACAAGCTATGCATATTTTTATTTGAAAAATTTAAAACATTGTCTCCACTGGAGTGTTGATACTCTCATTGCTAAGTATTGAGATTGCATCATTCAGTTGGTTAAAGTTAGGTTATTCATGGCTGGGATAAAAAAAAAGGGGAATTATTACCCAAATACTAATTAAGTTTTTCTCAGTTATTTCTGTAACTCACTTTGTGCAAAATGTGCAGTCCATCTTGCCAGTCTGAATGTCAGGTAAGTCTAAAACTTGGAATTTAGAAATGATAAGAAAAGGTTATAACCCAGATGAGTGAGAAATTATAAAACACATGCCCCATCTCAGGCATGTGCAAATGTTGACAAGGTGGAGGAGAGTGATTTCCAGTAACAGATACATTTGTGAAAATCTTAATCTGTTGATAGCCTGTTCATTAATGGCTGAAGAAAAGACTAATTAAATTTTCTGCTGCAAGTGTTAATCTACTTCTCCCTACAAAATGGCGTATTTGTGAAATAACCGTTATCATCATATTTTGTCTATTGATTGACAAGACAAATTTGAGAGGAGCATGGAAACATTAAATTTCTTTTACGAAGTATTGTTAGCAATATACATATATGTCTCATTTACACATGATATCATGATGATTTCTTGGGTTTCTGCCAAAGACAATGTTAGGAACCCCTTATGCTTGCATATTTGGTGAGCTTTAAATATTTGTTCATAATGAGGTAGACAGTGGTACCAATCAGCTGTCAGTTACAAACATTATGCCTTTTGGAAGCGTGTATGAAAATCTGAATTTACAAATGGCTGCAGGTTTTTATTACATAGACTACAATTATATTAGTATGATAGGAACTGTAGAAAAGTTACTGCGTGTGTGCTTTCATATTACAACCAGCTACAATAATTATGTATGCATAATAGATACAATGTGTTCCCCTGTTTACTTTTTGGGTATCAGTCAATTCTGTGGTACAAAAGTATTTAGAGAAGTTACTTTGTGATTACACTGTGGGCTTAAGTAAATTCCCTTCACTTGTGGTGTTAATTCAGCAATGCGTTGAGTGCTGGGACAAGACAGAAGTGCCGATCATCCCACTGGCATGCCATAGTTTGTGTTGGAAAGGATATATGTGCTTTCCACTGTAAGAAGCCACCATAGTGTGATTTGTCTAGTGCCTTGAATGACACTCAGCATGCCCATAGGATTTAGTGTTACCTGGTGCAACAAGTAGGGCATGTAGGTGAGAGAGGGCTGTCAGTAAGAATTGACTGCCTTTTCATCTGAAAACAGGACTGCACAGTGTTCTCTGTAAGTCATTATCACAGCTACTTTGTACAGTATCACAGTTCTGCATCACAGTACAATACTCTGCTATCATTGTGCTGTAATAGTACATTTAGCCCCATGCCTTGCCTCTGGCGCAGCATAATGCATACTGGATCTGATGAAACTTAAAAAAGAAAAGGAAAAAAAAAAGAAAAAAAAAGAGCCCCAAAGCCACAGTACAGCTCTTGAAGTTGCAACACTTCAAATGAATAGAGAGATGGACAAGGAGAAAGGACTGTCCTGACCCTTACAGATGAATTCTTTGCATTTTGAAACACGAAAATTCTCTTCCCCAGCTCTCTATGTTAGAACAGTGGTATATATGCCTTGAAATAACCAGTGGGTTTCTGGAATTTTTTCCAGTGTTTTATTGACTTCTGTCATTATAATGCTTGGCCGCCTGTTTTGCATACTGCAAATACAGAGAGGCAATCAGAAGACTATTACAGAATTTTTCAGTATATATCATAATATAAAGGTGTCTGTTTACTTCTGCAAGGGTGGGAAACAATATCTACTTTAAAGCAAAATATGACAAAACAGTAAAAATTCTTCTTTAACGAAATTTTTATTTATGCACATAGCGTATTCTGCTGTTAATGAATAATGCTAAGAAAACTTTATTTAAATTATCTTGAGAGAGTAGTTAATATTTTAAAGGTTTTTTGAAAATACATTAATGAGCAGCTGTGGTAATATTTTATCTTCGGGAAGGTAACTGTTCAGAGCTAAAGCCCTGCATTTCTTTCTTTCTCTTCGTATGAGTAGGATTAATGCTGGTTTCAGTTCTTGGGGAAGGCAGGAGCCTGAAATAAGTTTGTACCTGACTCTTCTTGTGCACTGAAAGTCAGAATCTAATCTTGGTTTCTTTGAGAAAAAATGTTGCTTTGGGACCACATCCAAAATGGCCACAAAGGCTTTGATACCACATTGAGTAAGTGTCAGTGGGCTTTCTTTAGTGTGGGGACCCAGTGCAGAGAACAGGTCCCTCTGCGGGCACATCCGTCCCACCGGAAGGGTGTAAAAGCTCAAGCCACTGTGGTCTACTCTAAAATCTCATTTTATTCTAAATTTCTTCTGATGCCACAAATATTTATACATGTGAATAAATTTTACACACATGATTAGGCATTTAGGCTGTGTTGGGTCTATTGGAAAGAATTTGGCAATTCTATTTGCAAGTCTGAGCTGAGAAGTTGTAGGGAGACATACTTCCATGGGGCCATCAGGCTTCCTCGACAGTGTTTAGATATTGGTTTAATCAAAGAACTGTGTGCCATTATCCCAGGATCTGTGTCAAGCTGTGGATTAGGTTTATAAAAAAGCCTACAAAAGCTCCTGCTGGTTGAAAGAGTACGAGTATTTAGCTAGGTTACTGCTGTTACAGGCATGAACACGTTCTTTCAGTGTTTTTGAATTGTAGCAGTGCTACAATTAAATTAATTGTGTACGTCCAGTTATAAATTAGACTAAAGAGCTAAGTTTTTAATAAGTACTGCTGATTTTCTCACTGGTTTTGACTGTAGAACTTAAATTCAAATACACTTCTCTAAACTGAACTCAAAGAGTATGTCAATAAAAGATATTGTAGTCAGTCAAATCAAAAAATGTTAAATCAAGACAATTAATGGAATCACCAGCAACTACCAGTAACTGTCACTGTGTTAAACTTTTTAATTTCTCATAACAGCTAGAATAGTGTTGCGAGAACATGGAGAATACACACAAAAAGAAGAAAGGAACTTCTGTTTGCAGAAAGCGCAGGGAAGTTGTTCCCATAATAAGTCATTCTATTAAGCAGGAGCCATTATTGCATCCTAGCAATGCAAATGTAAAACAGAAAGTCTGTTAGAAGCCAAGCATCATTGTTAGCATAATATATTGTTAGTATATATATTTTCCCTTCCCACATACTTTTTTTTTTTTTCGGGGGTGGGAAATTGCATGCTATTCAGTTAAAGAGATTGTGGATCAAGACTCGACACTTCAGGAAAAGTATTTTTTTATACTGTTCAAAGCTGACCTCTGCTTTCAGAATGGCTTGATCTGCAGTTTTTCATCTGTTTAGAAGCATACATTTTTGGTTAAGAAATTGAAGACAATCTCTTTGTCTTTTTCCAAAGCTGGGGAGGTTGAGATAAAAAAGAATGCCTGCTTTAAAAGTCACACATGGCTGTAATTTAAGATTTTTTTTTACCTCATTGTCCATAACAGTTGAAAGAAACCTTCAATGAAAGTTTATTAACTAGGCCAGTGCCTGAGGCAATAAAGGTTCATTTATTACCAGTTTCTTGGCTGTTTTTCTTCTTCTATTTTTCCGTTAAACTCATAGCGTAAGATAATACTTCACAAAATTAAACCTTTGACCTTCTGTGGAGTTAAGTCGCCTTTGATTAGATAAAGTAACAATTTATGGTCCAGCATGAGGTTGCACATGAAATGAATAATGCAAGAGACTGAATGAGAACTGAGGATCTATTGCTTTTGAAAAGATGACTGTTGTTTAAGAAGGAATGTTCTCTCTTAATTGTGTTGTAGTGATGCTGTATGCATTTCAGTAGGATTTTTAACTGTTGCTGAAAAGTGCAATATAGCCAGGCAGTTATGCAGTCTACATTGTTTAATTCTGTCACAATTGCACCAAGCCAATGATAAATTCACAGATTACAAACCCCTGTTAAGCTGTAGTAGTTAGTACTTTGTTGTGGTATTTGAAATGCACTTTATGATTTCGCTTCTTACTCTTCAGTACAAAGGAATAAATAAAACAAAAAAGACTGCACAAAAAAAAAAAGTAAACCCATCAGTTCCATAAATAGCAAATATTAATTATAAAATATTTGCACATTCTTTTTTAGCATTATTGAACCTTCCAGTAGTTCTCATTCAAAAAATACAGTCTTAATGTTAAATTTTGTCTACTTTTAACAAAACAAATCAAGAAGACACTACTTTCAAGGTCAGTGTTCTATTTCTGCAACTGTATTATTAATTGCAGAAACACATTGCAAGTAACAAGATTCTTAGATTTGAAGATTACTGTGGAAATTTAGCTCTTTTACATGTTTATTTTAAATTAAATACCCAGACCTCAAAATTCATATTGCAATTTTGGAGTAGTTACAGGAAAAAGGTCTGATTAGTCTGATGAACAACAGATGGTTTGAGCCTCACATACACTGTTTTTCTCCCAGTGTAAGACTGGCAATTTCATTTTTGTTGCACTGGTATAAACCAGATTACATGGGGCTAAATTTTTGTAAGTATTCCTTATATAACAATATTTAAAGTGCCATTAGTTATTTCACTTTTTTTTTACATGACTCCTTTAATAATAGGTCTTTTAATGATGTTACAAAGTTGTCTGGATGAGCACTTTGTGTTGAACCATGCAAGTTGAGCAGGAAAACACAGCTAGAATGGCCAGACAGAAATTTCTTGATTATCCCAAAATAACAGGTAATGAACTTTTTAGGGTATATCAATATCGTTGTATTGGATCAATCCAGGCAGCTTAACAGAAGTAAGACTTCTGGATAACTGTAAGATTTCAGACCTACATTATACATAAAGACTGCTACTAAGGAAACTTGGTGTATTTTAGTGGAACATTGCAGTGTAGTATGAAGTTCCTTTTTCTGCAGTCCAGCCTATGTAATCAGGCCTCTGTCCTCCTGCAGATTGCTTTTGCCTTCTTGTTTTATGTATCACACTATATAAAACACCCATTAGATCAGAGACTAAGGTTAGGATCCTATTTCATTTGAAATAACTGTGCAGCAGCATAGCAAGATACCAAAACCTTACACCTCAACTGCTGAGACCCATCAAACCAGTGCAATAATCTGCAGTGATCAGAGTCAAGTCCTAGGAGGTAACCCTGCCTTTCTTTCTCAGGCAGAGTTTTCTTGTTTTAGTAAGAATTTTGCCTGAGAAAGGACCTCAATACGAAATTTGGAATTAAGTCAAGAAAAGACATGAATTATTGTCAAGTCAGTACCATTGAAATAAAGTATAAGAAAAAAAATTAAGCATTAATTTGCAACAATGAAAGGAGTTCTCTTGGAATTTAGATGAGATTTGAACCTCTTCCTGTTCAATGAATAAAGCATTTCTGCAGAATGAGCTTTCCAGCAAATAAGTGAAATTTAATGTAACAGGTGTATTTTGGTTTTCAACCTGATCTATAATGGCAAAGGTAAGTTACCTTGAAAATGTTCTTGAAGTCCTAAAGAAAGAAGTTGTGAAATATGTATATGTATTATTGGATTTCTTTTTATGTGTCCGTACGTATGTATATATGTATGGTATATATGAAGGAAAGTAACAGTTATATTGTGGAAGTTCTTCTTTATTTATTGGAGTAACTATTAGGAATTAAAATTACCATAGGGTATAATTATATGAAAGAAAAGGGAAGTAAGATCAATTGCTTAATTTTATAAGGTGTCCCAGCCCAAGTTTAGACATATAATTCCACAGTGTGTATTTCGAGACATATTTGAGGCTGAAAAAGTTACGCTTATCGGTCCTTTTCTTTTTTTTCCTTCAAAAGTAGGGTGTGGAAGCTACTTATGACATTAGAAAGTTTTAAGAGCTCTCTCTTAAGGCAGGGAATAATACTTGTTGAAAGGCAGAAACCCTGGATGTGATTTAGTGCTGATCAGTGGTAATTCATACACATTTTTAAATTCTGTCATGATATATGGCAGCTCGTTCAGTTGTTTTACTTTTAAAACAGAATTGTTTTCTGAAGATGCTATGGTATTTTTGTCATGGCTTTCTGTTTCACTCACTCATTTTTCAGCATTAGGGACCACACATACAGGGCATACTTCTGGTCTCATTCTCACCCACGAAATTCTGACTTCAGTAGAGTTGTATGGGTGTAAATTAGACTAGAACTTGGCAGGAGAAAGCTTATGATTATATTTGGCAGAGGCAGCAGGCTGCGACTTTATTAACATAATTAACAGCTACAAACACACCCAACAGGCCAAAGTAATCTGGTGACAGAAGAGAGAAGGTCTTTGTAGGAAAGGAGCATTCACGCTTTCTTTTGGTGTTCTGCTTCTTGTTCCTGAGTTCCTACTAAGGCTTGGAGAGCTTTCAATTGAGCTGTAATTCAAATTCATATGGTTCCTACAAGGCACCTTGAACAGACTTCTGCTGATGAGTCTATAGGAACTGTCAGCAATACGGAGATTACTTCAGAAGCGTGATGGAACTTTACTTTCTGATGGTTTGCTTTTTGAATTGAATTGTTGGATGAGATTAATTGCACACAGTAAGAGATTTAAATGGATAGCTTTATAAAGCATTAAAGTTCTAAGTGTGTCACATGGGAAAAAAGCTGTAAGGTTTAAATGAATAAATGTATTTAATGCATAAAATGTCTAGACTAATTTTTTAATTCATTTACTAACATCTTTTATTGAACAAACATACTTTATTCATCCATCTTAGTTATACTGCTGTGGTTGTGGTAATTTAATATTCTTGCTCTTTGCTAATCTGGTTCAACAGAAGTAAACAATAGGTTTCATAAATTAAAAATACGCTCTTCAGAACATGCTTCTGAAGATAAAAAACAAGGCTGTAAACATTTATGACTGAAACAGACTAGATTGTTCAAATACTGCCATGATGTATCATGTATATCAATATGGCACTGATATCAGTTAGAATGCAAACAAGGTTTTAAATGATGTGCCCCTTCATTTCAGCTGGAGAATCCGCTTTACACCATCTGCCTATCAGATGGTTAGGAACCAGGACTGCGTATTAATGCCACATGTTCGATTTTCTTTCCTCTTGTAATGGTTAGATTCATATTGCTAATAGCTGTGCATGAGCACTGTCGATGAAATTTGTGTGACGATGGAGTGATGAGATATTTATAAAGCTGCCTGTCTCACTGCATAATCAGCAGGAAGAATGCCAGACATAAACAACTTATCAATTTCAGAATATTAATGACAACTACCCATTGAATTTAATCCACTGAATATTTTGGCCTGGGTACTTTTAACTGTTCAAATAAATACTTTGTAAAAATAAAAAATATCTAAGTGTCTGTTTGGTGTGATCCTCATTTCTTTTATTTCAGTTGGCTTTAGAGGTGATTTCTGGTTATCTCATATTTGAAGATAAGATTTCTGTATTGTAGAAAAGTGTGCACCTCAGAAATGCCTTGTCTACTTGTTTTAAGAGTAAAGTGATATTAAACAATGTTTAGGTCAAAAGGCTTTTTTTTACAGCAATTAAAAAAAAAAAAATCCCAAGTATTTACCTAACTTTAAAGTTTAGTCTTTTAAAATATGCATATAGATATATAACAGCTTATTATCTCTTCTGTTTAGGATAAATTTGGCTGCCTTTGCTAGTCACATCAGTGAGATGGGTCAGGCCCTGTGCTAAAGTTTTATCTACCACAGTATAGTGAGTGCGCCAGTGATTATAATGCTCTAGCAACTGGCTCAGGATCTTCCTTGCCACTTGCTTTGCTATATTGTGAGAGTCAAGTGAGAGGAGAAAAGTGAAACAGAAGCTGTGCTCTATATTGGAATTGCTGTGAGGAATGACATTAAGCGATAATTCTGAGGATTGTTCCTTACATTTCTCCCACACACGCACTCACACCGGTGCTTATATGAGACACGCATTTCAGATTTGTATATTTTAAATTAATTGCAGTATAGCGGAGTAATCATCTCAATCACTTATGTGGTGGCAGGAGGGAAGGAACGAAATTAGCAGTTTTAATTTCTGCTTTTTTAAATTATCATTTATTATCACAAGCATTATCTTGTGAAAATCATAATACAGAACTAAACAATCTGGATTAGTTTTGCAGTCCTTATCCAAAGGTTATGGTTTCCTTTAGAGAGAAGCATTATGGCCTACTTCGGTTTGGTGCAAATTTTGTAGCAAGAGAGTGTTTGTATTTCAGCAGCTCTGCAACCGGGTCATTACCCGAGTGAGACATATTTACAGGCAGACCCACGAGTCCTATGTCCACTGTCTGTTTAATATGGTATTTACTTTAGTACTTGAAAGTGCTTAAAGCTACTGGTGTAGAAGTCAAGTCACGACCAAAACTTTGAGTCGTATTCATTGGTTATATTGTATTTGAATATTCCTCTAAAGGATTGTTCCTTAAAGATGCTGGTTTTAGCTTGTCAGTGATGGATATTCAAAAAGGAAGTATAGGTTATTGTATTGCTTAATGAACACAGGATGCAAACCAAAGTTCAGAGGTGCACCATACCTTTTTCTGTGGCCTAATTTAGGTACTGTAACCAAATTTGTATAATGTATAGCTTCATATCCTTCCTCTAAAGTAAAAATATCATTGGAAGCAATCCATGTTATTGTCAATACCTTTTTAACATCAGAACATGCACAATTTATAATAGCAGCAGAAGCTAAAATAGAATTAAGCACTCTTATTTATCCACCTTCTGATTTGATTTTTCGCTTTTGGTACATCTTCTTCTACCTGAAATAGCAGTTTTCTAAATCATATTGATCTGCCTGTGCAGAATGTAATTATCACATACTTGGTAATTCTCATTGCATTTGGAGGCGTTAGAAGTCAGCCTGTGAGGAGGGTTGGGAGGCTGGAGCTGTTTGCTAATCTTTATGCGATCATGCAAAGTAATAAGGGAAAGCAACCCACAATGTATTCAAAGGCACCTCTTAGGCCACCTCACTGCTTTCCTGATACCCACCTTCTGCCTTCTCCCCACTGGATTTTGCCTTCTGTCCCTCCCCATCACTAGCTGAAAACATGGCAAGAGTGAGCTCATTTTCCGTTTCAGCGGTCAAAGGAGACAAGAAGAGGCCCTTGGCAGAAATGGTGCTAGCAATATTTGCCTCAGCAACCTGGGATCATTTGCTTATTTGGTCTTTCCTGCTAAATTGCACCTCTCCTATGCTGGGCAGCAGCCTTAGTCCCCTAGAATAGTAAATTGTGAGTTAATTCCTCTTGAGATCCGTAAGACACTTCACACCTCTCCAAGTAGCTGAAAATCAGACAGCAGGCACCTTTAATTACAATGAGTTTTTTCAGTCCTTCTCCATGGTCAGGCCAAGAATCTTGACTCAGAATAACTGAGGGTCTGTTCCCCTCTTGTGGCATCACAGGCTGAGGTTGCATAATTGCGTAAAATTTACCTGGTATAATGCCTTCTCTTTCATTCTTACATTTAAGTTAATGTAAGTTAATATTATTCTCTTTAGTTCTCACTTCTGTCCTCTGAATCAATCATGTGAGATGGGGAGCTCTTGTGAAGTTTTGGGACCAGTTTCTGTCTGCTACTATCCAGGCTGGGGCAAAGGAACTTAAGTGGGTAGCAGGAGAGTTTGGGGACCACATAAGAATTTTTTTGCCTCAGGCAAAAACTTCTGCCTGTGCCTTTGATTAAAAGCTGTATCTAATGTTGAGTTTTGAAGACTGGACCATTTGTCTAATTGCTTTTGACAAGAAAAATGTTCTCATTTTTGTGAAACATTCTTGTAAATTGCTGAATGACAGAAATTTGGTTTGGTAGTAAGAGCGCTTGGATTGCCTGAAGGCGGCTTTGGGATTGGGATTAAATGGGTTTAATAATTCCTCTTCTCACTGAGAAATACCTTAATTCCTTGAAGTTTGGGGAAGGCAAAAAAAAGTATTTTACCAATGCTCTGCGTTACTAACATTTCTTCTGAAAACATTTCCTAAATGACCACATCTCCTAACTGCTATGTGTTAAATGAGAAAGAAATGTCATCTGTTACTTATAAATAGAAACTATAGACCTGTTTTTTTGTTTTATTTAGCATGTCAAATATTTGAGATCTAAAGGTTTGGTGTTGTGTTTTTTTTTTCTTTTTTCTAAGTACATTTATGTACATGTTCACCTATTCATAGCCAGACACTGAAGACACCATTTCGAAACTAAGTTAGATTTCTGAGAGCATGTATAGCTGCAGTTAGTTATGATTGTATTATGACTGCAGTTACTGGATACCAATTTAAGATCTAGCTGGATATGTAGGAGAAACTAAATATCTAAATATGATGTGAAAAATTTTACTTGAAAAAACTAATAGTTTTTTAATCTAACAAGAGGAATAATATTCTGCAATGTTTTCTGTTCATTATATAGGAAGCATGAAGGAAGAATGAACAGTGTTAGCCCTTACAATAATGAAGAATCATAGAATAATTTATATAAAATTTTTTTCATTCTTATTTGCAGGCCTGACAGCAGCAGCTGCAGCAGCAGCAGCTGCCACCAATGCTGCCATAGCAGAAGCAATGAAAGTGAAAAAAATTAAACTGGAAGCTATGTCCAACTATCATGCAAATAATAACCAGCATGGAGCAGACTCTGAAAATGGAGATCTGAATTCAAATGTTGGTAAGTCTCAGATGCAGCATTATTATATTATTTGTCCATAATGCTCTGATATTTTATTAAAATGGTGATCCTTCTGAACTTCCTTCTGAAATCCTTGATTTGGTGTAGAAAGGTGCATATTTGTTCTCTTTTTCTTGCTGTTTTTACTTTTATTTTGTATCTGACCTTTATACCAGCTTTCAGTATTTCTGTTACTATTACAAAAACATTCTTTGCTTTGCAGGTTACTTTTGCAGAGTCCAGTTAATATTTTCAGTGAAATAAAGTGGTTTGATTGCTTAGAGTTCATTTTTCAAAGTACAGGTGGGGTAACAGATGATGGTGTCAAAGTGAAATTTAACAATGTCTCCTGCTCAGTGTGCTGGATATCGACTTTGGGTAATTCAGAACACAAGCTTGAAAACAAAATATTTCATACTTTCATGTGCCCTGTGACAAAAGGAAAACATACATACACAATAAATTATTGCCATGCTCTGCAGTTCCTATCATATTTTATTTTAATAAACACATTCTTAAAATGTGGTTAACAGGTTTTTCCATTTCTTAAGCAGCCATCAGCAACTCTTGTTCTTTCGCAGACAGAATTGTTTCAGTATACTTTATTTATTTGCTTAGACAATTTGTTTTGCTAAAGTATACTTCAAAGCTAGAATAACTTTTTGTTGTTGATGATTAAATCTTTAATCATCTGTGTGCGTCTGCTGTAAAATGTTCTGTTATGCCATTTCATTGTATTGGCTCCTTTTATCATGTTGAGACAGTATTAACTCAGCAACAGAAATTCAGTAACAAACAGGCACGCTCAGAAGACTGCAGGCAAGATCAGTGTATATATTGGAATAAAATGACTTAAGATAGGGTGTTTTTTTTTTTGTTTGTTTCCTTTTCAGTTCTTTAGTTTTGTTTATTATTTGCCTTTTCATCTCATAAATATATTTGAAATGAGTCTTAAGAGTTATGTACTAGCCTCAACGTAAATAAATGTGTATGTGAACAGTGTTTCTGTGCAGTTCAGTAGGTAAGGGTAGGCTATTATTTAGAAATAATGTGAATTGCAGTTCAGAGAACTGGTTTACCTAGGCACACTCCATTTTAAATAACAACAATATGTATGCATTAAAGCATTAGAGAGAGGGCCAGATTTCTTTTATTTTAAAGAAAGGCTTGAAACAAAGTCGTGATGGTGAAGAAAATAATCTTAAATGGGTGTGTAGGCACACAGATAATGCCAACACATTCAGTCACTAGAATATTAGTGGAAGAATTTTTCTCTGGGAGAGAAGACAGAACAGGGTTGAGAGCAGGTGTCTGAAATCTGGGAGAGGAGACAGGTACAAATGAATTGGAAGAGCCGTGTGGCCCATAAGGTGCAGGAAGAAAAGTGAAGCAATAAGAAACAGTGAAAAATACAAGTGCAAACTGGGAGGATAAAGTGGATAGAAGCTACTTTAGGTTTGAATTTCAGATTTTGATAAATGAATCATGTGAAATACAATGTTCAAATATTGGATTCTGGAATTGTTATTCTTAGGGATGCTGGGGAGGGACTCTTCATTAGGGACTGTGGTGAGAGGACAAGGGGTAATGGGTTTAAACTTAAACAGGGGAGGTTTAGATTGGATCTGAGGAAGAAATTCTTTACTGTGAGGGTGGTGGGGCCCTGGAATGGGTTGCCCAGGGAGGTTGTGGATGCTTCATCCCAGGTGGCGTTCAAGGTGGGGTTGGACATAGCCTTGGATGGCATGGTTTAGTGGGAGGTGTCCCTGCCCATGGCAGGGGGGTTGGAACTCGATGATCTTGAGGTCCTTTCCAACCCTTACTATTCTATGATTCTATGATTCTTGGAAGTTCCAGTGAGAAATGCTTTAACATCCACGGAAATGGAAAAGTTAACAGGTAATCAACATCTAAACCACATGAAGTATTTTGTGGGAGAGTGGATGGGATATCTGAAATAAAAAAGAAAAAGAAATACTTTTAAATCATTATTTGTGACATGATTTAGATAACTGATCTGCTCTTATACAGCTTAATAATTTTCCCTGAGATTCTAGCTGTTTTGGTAAAGCAAAGTTAGCGAAGCAACATTATTTACTGCCATTGTCAAAATTTCCTTTCAGCTCGCTAACTTACTTGTTAATTTCACAGTTTAACTGAATGAAAAATTGAGTTCATTATGTTAAGAAAAAAATGGCTCTTCTGAGTAGAGTGAAAAACATCCTAGTTGTCTCCATTCCACCAGGAGTGGTTCTTGAAATACCTTGTGCTTGTCTGTGCAGTCTGGAGCTATACTCTTCCTCTGGAGGTTTTCTTGAAAACAGTTTGCATTTGTTTCTTTTGTAGTGAGCCATATCTAGTGTCCACTGTCGGTTATGCTTATGGAATCAGTGAAGTGATTCTTACTGCTACTAATGCCAGGGAATTATTAGGTTCATTAAGAGTTAAGTACTTATTAGTTGCATTTTGCACTGGAATGAGTTGCCCGAGGAAGTTGTGAATGCTTCATCCCTGGTGGTGTTCATGGCCGGGTTGGACAGAGTCTTTGGTGACATGGTTTAGTGCGAGGTGTCCCTGCCTATGGCAGGGGGGTTGAAACTAGATGATCCTAGTGTCCTTTCCAACCTTAACCATTCTCTGATTCTATGATTCTGTGATCTTGACAAGAACTTTTATTTCAAAGGTGTTGCTTTGTAGTAAGCTTGTGATTTTCCAGCCCCCACACACATTTTTTTTTCAGATGTTTATGTCTTTTCTGATAAATACTACGAAGTCCAAGTACTATTAGTGCTTTAAATTATGGCTTGTTAGGCATGAATTTGAAATATTATGTTAACTGAATGTTGATAGGAGGAAGAAATAAAGCAAAAGAAAGTAACCTGGTTTTGGTTTGTATTTTAAATTGTGTTACGTGCCTGACCAGCATGAAAGGGAACAAAAAACCTAACCAACCAGGATAAAGGCTTAACTCAGACATCTTAGCCCATATGTAACAGACATTGCAGTCTATTAGTGTACATTCATTGATCATACCATGTTCTTAGACTATTACAGTGCCTATGTAAAAGAAGATAAATAAAATATGGGCTCTTGAGTTGAACTGTCAGGTTTGCTTCTGAATTGTCATGCTTTTTAGTTTTAATCAGATTTTTAATGTGAATTATAGAATTCATTTTTGCAGATGAACATTGTTTAATTATACAGAATGCTACACAAATTTAATAATTTAGTCCTTCGAAGCAGTGGCCAGAAGGTTTGTGTGTGAAGACACTTAAAGGAAGCCAGTGATACTAATAAGTAATTATTTTATATCCCTCAGTTTTGCTGATAACCTTGAGCTGGCATCATCCTACCAGAATTATCATTTTAGAAGGGGGAAAAAAAGGAAATAATAAAAAAAAAAGGCAAAGAGAAATTACAGGGGAATCAGAGTGAGGTATTAGCACACTGAGTAAAATATATAGCTGCAACGCCTTTCTTCCCCATCCACAATCAATTGGATTCTTTTAGTTTAATATTTACTTGCTAAGATGAGATGCTAGTCTGCATGGTGATAAACAGTCTGCTACTGGCATCTGAAGGTGACCTGTCAGTTCATATGGACAAATCTCCTGCTTACTGAAATGTACAAAATAAATCATTAAAGCAGGCAGGTGCTCATTCCCAGATTTAAATCACCATAGATTTATGATTTGAATTAATGCTTCATTTGGTCATAGAAATAGATGCTGAGACAAATGATATGCAGTGGTTGGGGCTTCCATACTGTAGCCATCCTAATATTGATTACTGAGATGTCTTTGCAATCTCTTGTTTATATCAAGTACTGTCTTGTGGCAGCTTGGCTGATATGAGCTACATTGCAGATAAGAAGAAAAAATGTCCTGGGTTCTTTTCAGTGGCAATTCTACATACAACATACAGGATAGATAAATTACTGTGGTTTTGTTTAAAAAATTAATTCTGTGTGGCAGCAACCAAAAAGAAAAATTAAATAAAAAAATTATGCTCTGTGGTTTGTTTTGGTTTTGTGGGGTTTTTTTGGTTGGTTGGTTGGTTGTTATTTTTTTTGTGTGTGTGTGTGTGTTTTTGTTTTGTTTTTGTTTTTGTTTTTGTTTTTAAATTATTATTACTTTAATTGCACAGTTAAAAGAGAGTGACAAGGTGAAATGTTAAATTTCATTGTAGAGGTTCTGCTCTTTGTTATAGTAGCATCTTAGGATATTATCAGGATCAGTTGTATATTTATCTTCTAATGTTCTAAAGCAATGAATGGAAAGGTAGAACAGCTCAGTTATTTCTTTGCTGCCTAAGTACTTATTGCCCTGCTGTAAAACTTCATTAACCTGCAACAGCAAAAGATAGAAGCCTTTGAAAATAAATGTTTAAAGCTATTTCTGTGAGCTAGGCTTTGCTGTCTATAACTTGGTAGGAAGTGAAGAGCAGCCCATATACTTTTGCTTCCCGAACATTCTATATAATGAAAAGACTATGCATACACTTTAGGGAATACTTAAAGGATTTGTAAAGACCTTTGCCACTTGCTAAAATCTGACTCATAAAACTTGTAAACAGCTATCAACAATAGTAAATTACTTGCTTAGTAGGAAATGAGTTCATATCTATTCAAAATGTGATCTCAAAACAGATGTCCCAAGAAAATGTCATTGTTTAAACTACATTCATAAAAAAAAAAAAAAAGCTATTATTTCTTTAAGGAAGTGAAGCAATCTTGAAGACTTTGGTGTTCTCGGTTTCTAAACACAGTTAGGAAATACAAGGCAACATTTTACACTTGGCGAGCATGTTAATCCATAAACAACCACAAAATGTGTTGAAAATTAAGGGGTTTTCTTGGCATGTTAGGTTTCCTATTCATCCGCATTACTTTGCAATATTTAAAATTATGAGACAAATGCAAGGTTTCCTGTGATCTGTTGTTCAAATGTAACAGTTGCTTGCATACTATTATTATTACTTTTTTTTTTTTTTTTTTTAATTCAGAATCAGAGGTAAAATTATTTAGGTGAAATTATTTTTCTCCAGTGACCTTGTCCAGTAATAGAACAGTACAAAATGCAGTCATTTCCTTTTTCTAAACACATGTGTCTATTTTGAAGGAAAGAATTACTTTTATGGTTTCAGGAAAAACTCTTGGAGACCTTGAAAAAGCAAATAAAAGGAAACAGAGAATGCAGGCCACTGAGCACAGCTCTGCAGTTGCACATCTGATTCTCTGCCTTGGCAATGTTAATGAACCTCAAATCCTCCCTATAATTAGATGAGGGAATTGCTTATATTTTCAAACAGATGATGCTGCTATAATGAAACGATTGACAGGGAACTTCAGAGTGTCTACAGTAGTCATTTAGTTTCCGGGTTTTGTGGGGGTTTTTTTCCTTTTTTTTTTTCTTTTCCCTTCCCACCCTCCTTTTGTTTTTGTTTTTGTTTTTTTTTTTTTTTTTTTTTAAGTGCAAAAGAAGATTGGCTGTAGACACAAGTCCTGGGAGAGGTAGTAATTTACACAGAATGCTATGACAGGTGTCTTTGTATAGCATGGAAATAAAATGAAAGAGAGAGGAATGATGGGCAGGTAAGACAATTTTTTGGGAGGGGTGTCCTGTGTTTATTCTGCTTGGGTTCTTTAAAAGGGGCCGAGACTCAGGAGATGGATCCGGATTGAGTGCACAGCTGTAACTGCTGATGAGCTAATTGCTCCTTATCTCTCAGCCCCATTCATCTTCATTTTTTACCAATTACTGAGAATTATCTGTGTTCTCAGTTGGATATGAGAGTTAATCCTTTTTGGTTAAGCTGGCAGTACTGTGAGCAGACTCCAAATCGTAGGGTGAAAAGCCAGAGCAAGCTTGTTCTCAAACTCTCTCCAGTTCAATGACAGTATCACTAGTTCATAAGAATTTTTCTATTGTTTAACAGAATAAACACTGATTTTTTTTTTATTTTTTTTACTTTATTACTTTTATTAATTTGTATTTCTCTCTTAGCAGAAACCGAATGTGTATACTCTTACGTGGATGGATGTGCTCCCATTCTAAATATATTCACTTGCAAAAATTAAAATAAGATCATAGAATCATAGAATCATAGAATAGTTAGGGTTGAAAAGAACCTCAAGATCATCGAGTTCCAACCCCCCTGCCATGGGCAGGGACACCTCCCACTAAACCATGCCATCCAAGGCTATGTCCAACCCCACCTTGAACGCCACCAGGGATGAAGCATTCACAACTTCCTTGGGCAACCCATTCCAGGGCCTCACCACCCTCACAGTAAAGAATTTCTTCCTCAGATCCAATCTAAACTTCCCCTGTTTAAGTTTAAACCCGTTACCCCTTGTCCTCTCACCACAGTCCCTAATGAAGAATCCCTCCCCAGCATCCCTATAGGCCCCCTTCAGGTATTGGAAGGCTGCTAGGAGGTCTCCATGCAGCCTTCTCTTCTGCAGGCTGAACAGCCCCAATTTTCTCAGCCTATCTTCATACGGGAGGTGCTCCAGTCCCCTGATCATCCTCGTGGCCCTCCTCTGCACTTGTTCTAACACTTCCATGTCCTTTTTATGTTGAGGACACCAGAACTGCACACAATACTCCAAGTGAGGTCTCACGAGAGCAGAGTAGAGGGGCAGGATCACCTCCCTCGACCTGCTGGTCACACTCCTTTTGCTGCAGCCCAGGATACGGTTGGCTTTCTGGGCTGCAAGTGCACACTGCCGGCTCATGTTCATTTTTTCATCAACCCACACCCCCAAGTCCTTCTCTGCAGGGCTGCTCTGAATCTCCTCCCCACCCAACCTGTAGCTGTGCCTGGCATTGCTCCTACCCAGGTGGAGGACTTTGCACTTGGCATGGTTAAACTTCATCAGGTTGGCATCAGCCCACCTCACAAGCGTGTCAAGGTCCCTCTGGATGGCATTCCTTCCCTCCAACATATCAACCGAACCACACAGCTTGGTGTCATCGGCAAACTTGCTGAGGGCGCACTCAATCCCACTGTCCATGTCACCCACAAAGATGTTGAACAAGACCAGTTCCAACACTGATCCCTGGGGGACACCACTCGTTACTGGTCTCCAGCTGGACATTGAGCCACTGAGCACGACTCTTTGTGTACAGCCATCCAGCCAGTTCTTTATCCACCAAGTGGTCCACCTATCAAATTGATGTCTCTCCAACTTAGAGAGAAGGATGTCATGTGAGACAGTGTCAAAGGCTTTACACAAGTCCAGGTAGATGACATCAACTGCTCTGCCCCTGTCCATCAGTTCCGTAGCCCCTTCACAGAAGGTCACCAGATTGGTCAGGCAGGATTTCCCCTTAGTGAAGCCATGCTGGCTGTCACCAAGCACCTTGTTTGTTTTCATGTGCCGTAGCATGCCTTCCAGGAGAATCCGCTCCAAGATTTTGCCAGGCACAGAGGTGAGACTGACTGGTCTGTAGCTCCCCAGCTCATCCATTTTCCCCTTCTTAAAAATGGGGGTTATATTTCCCTTTTTCCAGTCATCGGGAACTTCACCTGGCTGCCATGATTTTTCAAATATGATGGACAGTGGCTTAGCAACTTCATTTGCCAGCTCCTTCAGGACCCGTGGATGGATTTCATCCGGTCCCATGGACTTGTATACATTCAGGTTCCTAAGGTGGTCCCGAACAAGATCCTCCCCCACAGTGGGCCCAGGGTCCCCACCCTCACCGTCCCCGCGTCTGCCTTCCAAGACTTGGGTGGTGTGGTCAGAGCATTTGCCGGTAAAGACTGAGGCAAAGAAGTCATTGAGAACCTCAGCCTTCTCCAAATCCAGGGTAGCCAGTTCTCCCGATGGCTTCTGGAGAGGGCCCACGTTGTCCCTAACCTGTCTTTTATTGGCAGTGTACCTATAAAATCCCTTCCTGTTATCCTTAACATCCCTAGCCAAGTTTAATTCTAAGTGGGCCTTAGCTTTCCTAACCTGGTCCCTAGCTTCCCGGACAACATCCCTGTATTCTTCCCAGGCCGCCTGTCCTTGCTTCCACCTTTTATAAGACTCTCGTTTCCTTCGAATTTTGCTCAGCAGCTCCTTATCCATCCAAGGAGGTCTCCTGGCCCTCCTGCTAAACTTCCTTCTAGTTAGGATGCATCGCTCCTGAGCTTGCAGCAGGTGATCCTTGAATATCAACCAACAGTCTTGGCCCCCCCTACCCTCTAGGGCTGTATCCCATGGAACCTTACTGAGCAGGTTCCTGAAGAGGCCAAAGTCTGCTCTCTTGAAGTCCATGGCAGTGAGCTTGCTGCACGCTCTTCTCACTGTCCTGAGGATCTCAAACTCGACCATCTCATGATCGCTGCAATCAAGGCTGCCCTGGAGCGTCACATTCCCAACCAGCCTTTCCCTGTTGGTGAGGACGAGGTCAAGCATGGCACCTCTCCTTGTCGGCTCCTCTATTACTTGCAGAAGGAAGTTGTCTTCCACGCAACCGAGGAACCTTCTGGATTGCTTGTGCCGGGCCATACCATCCCTCCAACAGATATCAGGGTGGTTGAAGTCTCCCATGAGAACAAGGGCCTGCGAGCGTGAGGCTGCTCCTATCTGCCTATGGAGTGCTTCGTCCAGCAAGTCCCCTTGGTCAGGCGGTCTGTAACAGATCCCCATAATAATGTCTCCCATCACTGTTCTCCCTTTAACCCTGACCCACAAACTCTCTGTCGACTGCTCACCTGTCCCCAGACAGAGTTCCGTACTCTCTAGCCTATCCCTAACATAAATAGCAACTCCCCCTCCCCGCCTGCCGGGCCTGTCTTTCCTAAAGAGCCGGTAACCTTCCATTCCAACACACCAGTCATAGGAGCCATCCCACCATGTTTCTGTGATGCCTATGATATCATACCCCCGTAGACGTGCACACATCTCTAATTCCTCTTGTTTGTTCCCCATACTACCTTCAGACCAGAAAGATTATTTGCAGTGTATCAGTGTTCATTGTGTGATACATAACACTGTGTTTAACAACAAGACTTTGCACGCAACTTTGACATCATGAGACAAATGCTTGTCAGTGACATATATCTACTTTTGTAAACTTCTTTGAGATCTGTGGATAGAATGTGTTGTCTAGGTGCTAGGAAAGGCATAATCATACAGCCTTAAGGACAAATGTGCTATGTTGAGCACATGATATTTCGAGCTAAAGGAATGCTTT
>CM077877.1:42898670-42976170 GCA_039720435.1 Amazona ochrocephala | reverse complement strand
TTTTCTCATTTATTTCTTTACCTACATTACAGTACGACAGCAGTTCCTATTCAAGGGAAAAAAAGCTGTGGTATTAATTTTGCTTTGTTTCACTTCACAGTAAAACTTGCCTTTTATAAGACAAGAAAGGCCTACTCCAAGCAACCTGAGCTTTGTGATGTCATATATATTTTTAAACAAACAGGAGTTTTTTTCTGTCACTACATTTCCACCTTCCCCCTCCCAAGGCCTTCCTAATAGCTAGAGCACCCTTGTTTGTTAGAAACTTCAGCCTCACATCTTCTCATCTCCTCAGACTTCATAAAACTGCCTCATCTCAGCAATCATGAGAGAGTGCATTGCCTAGGTGGATATTTAAATGGATGAACTTTGTTGTGATACAACTATGGAGGGATTTAAAAAACCCCACAAGCACAAAACTTTCAGGTTGCAGTCTTTGATCAAGGGGACAAATATTTAATGTGCTTAATATACTCAATATTTTGTAGCTCATTTTTAGCTCAATGCATAAAGAGGGCTGATTAAGTTATCTTGACAGAAATATTTTGATGATAGCAAACAAACTTAGCAGTAAGCATTTGACAGCATTATTTATTAATATGATAAATGAATTGTGAGATGTGTGATTGTGTGATGATGCATTCATTTAGTTGTTCCTTTTTTTCTTTTACTAATCTCTGTCATGTTGGATTTATAAATGGAACTGAGTGACCTTTGAAACTGTGATGGAAATGAAGAGATAAACACAACTTGAAAGGACAAACCAATTAATATAAATGTGTTACACATAAAGAACTGATTTCAATCAATTGCTATCTGTGTAAACCTTTGGGCACTTTGTTGAATGAAATGGAGCAAACAGATTATGTGACATAGGGACAAAATATGCATTTAACTCTTGTTATGTAGTAAGGGTATTATCCAAAACATACATAACACTGTAGGAAGACCAAGGTGTATGCTTCATTGAGCTACACAGTCCACTGAGAAGTTACTGTCCTTTTTTTGATAATCAGAAAACCCTGCTGACAGAACTCTTAATTCTGTTTTTATCTTCTGTATTTTGATGAGTATTTAAAGTGGCCTCTATTTAATTTGTTTACCTTTCCATCATTTATAATAAAACTCTTAAAACACTTATGCTGCATACTTTTAAAGTATCCCAATCCAAGAATTGCTAAACAGAGTATTCATTTTTTCTACAGTTGCCTTGTAATGATGAAAACATTTATCACCCTGAAATCAATACAAAAGTCTTAGGCATCCTTGTTTAAGAAAATTACAGCAGCTCTCTCAACCTTCTTTATTTCTTTTTTTTTTTCCTGAAGAATGAACCTTTTGTTATATACATTTTAAACTGCCTGCTCATGTTGTTCTCTTTACAGGCTTAATTAGAGAATATGATCAACTTAATATAAAGGTTTCAAAATACTGACATTGATGCACAACAAGGGGGGGTGGTAAAAGAAAAGAAATACAAGCTTGACATTTTAAAACACTCGCATTTGAAAGACTTCCACTACTAATTGATTTTTAAAAGAGTTCTGTGGAAAAGTGAACTCAGAAATGTTTGGAAGTGCCTTGGCAGCATGCCAGAACATTTAGTACAAAGCATAACTAGACAGTTTCTGAGGCCTTACTACGACGGAAAAGATGCGTCCTTTGCCTTTCTTAATCTAATTTGGTATCCCAGCTGTACACTTACAGATTATGCTGGGTATTTTCAGTATCTTATGGACATCTTTAAGTGATCAGTTGGCACAAGGCAGCAGCTTCCCTGCTGTCACAGGCAGGATTAGACAACGCAAGGGTTTCAGTGGTGAGATTTTCATTAAATTTCCTAAAACAACCTATACTGAATCAATGTTCATTTCATTATTTTAGGTGGCATTTCAGGCATATTTGTCTGGTAATGCTGTTTTCTAGCCTGGACTGACTGGGCTAAAGTCTGTCGTTTCTGTTTGTCTTTATTAGAGTTCACAGTTTTGTGTGGAGTGAAAAGGAAGGCAAGACAGTATCTTATATTCTGTAATTATTTCTTTACAATTACCTTTTAGCCTGGACAATATGGCGCTGCCTCTTCTATAACGTTTTAGAGTTCTTGGTTACTTGGCTGAAGTTGAAACTAAAATCCTCCCTTTTCTGTGGAGTGTGCGCTTTGAAAACCTACATGGGCAGCTGAAATATTAATGGAAATGACATCCATTCTATTTTGGAAAAGAGCAGACCAAATGATAACGGGTAACATTGACCAAAAGCAATTACTTTAAAAGGATACTGCTAAGTATCTGAGAAAAATGATTCCTTTGACTAGTTGTTTGTCAGGCCCTGTGTGGTTTTTATTGATTGCTCTTGAATATATAGCCCCCATGATTGAAAGCGCTGCTGGTAATGTCCTTCTTTTTATTGTGTTGAGAGTATCTTATTGAGAATAATAAGAAAGAAATTTATACAGAAAACAAATACATATTGGAGCTTTAAATAAGTCAGAAGTGGTCTATAAGTTATGTTTGATATTAATTTTCTAGCATGTCTCCTTCTCTAAAGGTAGGATTCAGAATTAGATGACAAAAAAATCAGGACTTTAAAGTTAAATATTATTAAGTATTTGTTTATTGTGAAGTTTATTTCCTTCCCTTTCTGTGTCTGATTACTGCTGTGGAGCACTATAATTTATCTTCTTCTATGAAGTATACAAAGTTTGAAATTAGTCGTAGATCGGAGTATAGCCAGTGCTATTTCTTATGTATGAATACTATATATATGCAGCTAAGTGTTTTTACTCCACAATGGAAAGTTTCATCTTAGTGTGAATGGCTGGCATCTCAGAATGCCACCAGTCTATTTCAGTGGATGCTTGGTTGGGATGCTCAAGTGAATGAAGACAGGCACATGAATGGATTTAAGCAGGAGGCTGCAGTTTTAGTAACTTAACACCGGATAGCTTCTGAAACAATTAAATTCTTCCAGACTCCCCAGCTACACAGGTCTTGCAGAGGATGGAATATCGTTTGTAGGAGTCGGTTTGTTCTAGGATTCAGTTCTTTTTGAAGTCTTCTGAGTACGTGTCGCTCCTTCCTTTTTCCAACAGCAAGGCAAAACTTACCAAAGGGAGACCTGTGTACCTTTGTAGAAGTTTACCAGCAAAATTATGTGTTTCATTTGTTGCTACAGTGTTCTTACTTGCATCCCTCCCAAGTTAAGAAGGAATAGCTAGGGCTGTGCATTACTTCCAGATTTTCCTGTCAATTGAACTAAAACTCTAAGATATTTTAAAATCCATTAGACTCCAAAGGGAAAAAAATCCCTTGTGACTCCAGTAGTAATTGTTTAGTCAGTCCTGAGGCATCCTTATGAAAAAGAGAACAATTGATATTACTAGTTCCCATGCTCCAGTTACATGGAAGGAGAGTGCAAAGCAAATAGATAAAGATGTGGACAGAAAAAGGTTAGCAAGTGGAAAGCCAGGAACAGTAAGAGATGAAGTTTCCAAAAGAAAAAAAACATGCCTTTTCCACCTATAGACTGAAGGTCTTACTCTGGTTTTTTTCACCCCATGGGGTGAAAACAGATGATACTATGGATAATGTATCTTCTATCTGCTCTGCAGAACTCACCAAAAACCTTCTTTAGACATTTCTTCAAGGCAATTTCACAAGGTTTATGTCCAGGATAGTTGTATTAAATCTCTCTTCCGCCTTGAATTGCTTGGTATTTTTATCCTATACAGACACTTCTATTACATTAGAGCCAACATTTTTCTGAATGCTTGAGAAACCAGTATCTGTCCTTTTGGAATCCATGTATTGTTTACATCATTCATTCTGGCTTAGGAGTCCAAACCGAGATGTACCGCATCAAAAGTGTTGCAAATATACATGATTTTTCAGCTGATTTTGTATGCAGATCAGATTTGGCAGTAATTCCTTTATATGAAAGAGGAGGTAGGCAATTTTTTATTTATCCATGAACTTGGTTTATGGAGTGGTGATGCCAAGGTTGCCAAGAGCACAGTTAATCTTTTTGTGTAGCGCTCTCCCAAACATGCTCAGTCAGTTCTGGGTGAAGTATTAGGCCATATGGATACTGTGTTATTGCAAGGTCTGGAAAACAATCAGTTTATGATGGTATGGAGTTTAACCAGTCAATCCTCGTGAGAACACCATGTCTGTTTTCAGACACCAGTCAGGTGCCTGTGAACCAAGGTCCCTATTACCAGCAACTTCTAATTTCTGGTTCTACACAAAGCCAGCCTGAATGGTCAGAGCAGAGAGCTAGGACAGGGTAAGCAGCAACCTTAATTCTGAGCAGGAGCTGAGAATCATTCTACAGAGTACAGGCGAGTGGCCCTGAAGGAATTGGCTTGTGTGGCTGGACTTAGTAATTGTTGGTACAGCAGTGCTAGCCAGATGTCACAAACCTAGCAGAGTAATGTTTTTCAGTCCATGCATTTTCTGAGATGGCATTTAAGTGCCTTGGAAAAGTGGATAATTGGCTGTTCATACACAGTTTGGTACAGTTCTGTAGCATGCTTTGTTTTCTGGGAGGCAGATTCTTGTTCCTTTCAATATCACAGGCTCTTGGTGATACAGCCTCTTAAAGAAACTGTAGCCTTCACTTTTTGATATCCCCCCTCCTGCCACTTAACCTATTCCTCTAGGACAGCACGTTGGAAAGACTTTAAAAAAATTAGAGGTGTGTGTGGGGAAGAGCAGGCATTTGCCCAGGTCTCACTTTCCCAGGTCCTCACATGCAATGACGAGACCAGTTGATGCCTTGAACATGCTGCAAGTCCTGCAAGCTGCTCCCGTGGTCATGGTAGAAGGGTGCCAGGTGTCCTTTCCCCTCTCCCCCCAGTAGTCCTTTGAACAATTCAGGTTTGAAAATGTGTTTTTAAACAAATTTTTCATAAAATAAAAATAATTGAAGGGGGCAGGAGAGGTACTTACTTACACATCAGGTCTGAGTTTGCAAGGGAGCCCTCCTGTATAGCTTTCTACACTCCATAATCACAAGTAAGTTGCTTCTGTCAAAGCAGATTAGATGTGCCATGTGTGCTTATGATTTTTTATACATGTATATAATATCTCAGGGCCAGTAAAACTGGAGTAATTTGCAGACCTCACCCTTAATCCTCAGACATACCAGAGATGTCACAGGGCACAGACGGAGCTGCTGCTATACCAGTGCAGCAGTCAAGCTCGCACTGGAGTCTCACCCTCTCTGATGCAGGATTGAACTCCGTAGTGCACAGCTAAAATCTTAACTGGAGGAAGAGGAATAAAGAGGTTTTTTTCTCAAATCTGAAAGTGCTGTCTAATGATCAGTGGCTGTGGCAGTGGTGGGAAATGGTGAGGGAGAAGAAGGGAAAAAGAATAAGAGGGAAAGAAAGAGCAGAATGGGAAAGTGCTGGTTAAGAATACTGCTGAATATGCTTCCCCATTTGTTTTGTGACTGGCAAGCTCTACTGTCTTACTGCTATTGCTTTGTACAGAAATGTACATAGGACATGCTATGACTCTAGATCATCTTTCTTTTGTCTATCTTTGCGTGGAAAAGCTGATTTGCCAAATTAACAGATGTGAACAACTGCAGGTGACATTAAACTTACGTTAGTTGTATTTTCCAAATATTTTTTGTAGCCAGTACTATAGGTGTGACCTCACCTAGAGATGACATTTTGGCTATGAAATGTCAAACCCTGTTCAGTACTGTAATACTCCTTTATGATGTCACTGCCCTCTTCCTGTTTTGTTGTGTCATGATACAATTTTTGCAGTGCTCTGTTTCCCCTCTGTCTCTCTTTGTTACCCCTTGATAACTATTTTGGAAAAATAGTATACTTTCCCGTTGCCGTAGCAGTGCTGACAGCTGTTGGTTTATCGGATGAGTTGTGCAGAGCAAAGTCTGGTACTCATGTAGCCGCATCATTTTCTGAAAAATTCTGCATTTGATTTTGAAAGGGATTTTGTTTTGTTTTTATAATTACGTTCACAGCTGCTGTACAGCTGTATTGTTTCATGGAGCCAGGAACAAGGACACAGAAAGTTGAAGCTGAGGTCCAGTTTATAACTGGCTGGAAAACTGAATGCACGCAAGTGAGGTTGGTAGCTTGACAAAGAGTGGAGCAAGTGGGACACCAAAAGCTGGAGAGTCCAGATGCAAGTTTTCTTCTGTGCTGCTATCAGTATACAAAGATGATTTGTGAAGAGCTCTTTTAGAGGCCAAGGGCTGTTACAGCCAAATTATCTAGGGAGCACAGAGAAAAATAATTCAGGATTTATCGTTAAAAATAAGCATCAATTTTTTGTCAGCGATATTCTTGGTATGAGTCATGGCTGAATATGTTTGTGCGGGAGTGGGAAAGTAGGAATGAAGAGTATTTTAGAGACAATAATGAATTAATGTTGCCATGGATTTTGTGGCTGCTCCTGCAGAATTTAAGAGTTGTCACCATGGAGTTAAGTCTGTTGTGTGCTGCAGAGTATGCAAACGACCTGTCTTGCAGTGACATGCTGCAGCAGAGGTTAGCCTATCTAGATGTTTGGACTTTAGGTAGTAGTGGTAAGTGTAATATTTTGTTTAATAGCTAGAGGCAATTGTCAAATTGCATTACTGCTTCCATCCAGATGAAAGGGAAGTAATGGTGAAGTTAAGCAATGAGTGAAATTCTAGCTATGTAAGAAATAGTAGGATATAATTTATAATGATTCTGCAGAAGGGTCACCTTAGGCATAAGTGGAACCAACAAGCTTTTCAGAAGTTCAGAATCAGAAATTGTATTTGGTTAAGCAGTGAGAAAACTACCTGACTGTTGCCAAACCAAAAAGCCCTATTGTTCCTTTCAACTTAGGTAGAAAAGTTCTATTTCCTATTCAAATGTTGAGCAAGTTTTTCTTTATTTTGTCAGTAGTACTCAGTTAATATAGTTTTAGGTTGTGTTGTTACCCCTTAGAAATTTATTGTGAAGTGTCATTCCATTTTTGTGCTGTAAGAGTATGAAAAATGAAGTGGAAATTAGGAATATATTACCTTTTTATGGGAAGGAGCGAAAATAGTAGTGCATAGCTTTTTTTTTTCTTTTTTCTAGAAAATCTGAATTTTGTCAGCTGTATCTCTGCCTAAGTTTCCTCATTCTTCCTAGTAGTCATTTATTTTAAAACATACAAAGGCCATAATGAGAAAGTTGGTTTTTCTTCTCTTCACAATCATCATCCAAAATAAAGAATCATAGCTGTTAAAAATTGGTCTTAGTGTTATTCAGATCACATAAGACTTCCTTTAAATGGCCCTTAATAAGCTTGGTTTAACTGGGATTTAAAGAAAGAACAGTGGTCATTAACATTAGCCAGATTAAGACTCTGTTAATTACCACTGAAAGATAAAGTAATATGCAAAGATGGGGTCTAAAATGTTCTTGCACTTAAGCACCCAAGGAAGTTGAGAAATTTCTTGCTAACTGAAATGAATAAGTGAGTAGCTCTTTCTCTGCAAAGCTTTTTTAAAAAAGAGGAGACAGAAGAGAGGGAGCACAATTATTACATTTAAATACTCTGCCTTAGTTAGTATCCTGTATACAGAAATAGTTTCTATTTTGTTAATTTTTTTTTTGTGTGTCCTTCAGATGTAACTTATGATTTGTTTCAAGTATCAGATGCATTCATCTAGAATGTATAATTTTTATATAGACATAGTCTAGGTTATACATATGAATACCGATATACAAAAATATACATTGATGTGACTATTAATGACTATTTATATATAAAAATATAAAAATAGAATTTTAAGTAAATCTAAGTAAATATACTTTTAAGTAAAGTATGTTTTTCACAATTCAAAGTAGCAATAGAATAAAAATATTTCAAGTGTTGTCATCAAAATGTTAAGAAGATGTATTCTTATAGGCATTTTTGTGGTGTCAGTATAAGTTCTTTAAAGCATCCCTCAGTTATGACAGTCACTCAAGTACCAGTGTGACATAATGTTTCCACTTTGGAGTGGACTTGTGGTGAATTTGTCATGGTATCCTATCAATCACAGCACCCATCAGAGGAAAGTTCAAGAAACTGAGAGCAGGCAGATATAGAATCATCTTGTGTGTGAATAGTTCCTGACTAGTCTGAATCAGCCAGCAAGGATTTATCATGTGAAATTAGAAGTTTTTAATCTCATGTAATTGTTTCTTATATTTAACGTAATGAGGGCTTTCCCCCACTGCTACACTAAGTGATAAGTTCTGGTTTCAACAAACTGTTGTCCTCAATTATTTCCATCTGTATACATATAAATATTTTAAAAACAAGCAATTCTGTTTTTTTCCAGAAAGCGGTATGTGCTGATATGTTGTATCTCAGTTTCATGAAATATTTTCACATTCTTGTATAGTGAGAAGGACTAACAGTTGTGCCAAACCTACTGTTACGTATTCTCATATATTAATGATCTTTTTCACTTTCATCTCTCGAAATAGACTGGTGACCTTGATTTAAAAAAAGCAGTAGTTATATATTTTCTACATTTTATTTCCATTTCTTTATATAATCTTTAATTTTCTTTAAACTCCCTTCACACTGAGCAGTTCTTCAACAGAACATGTCTGACATGTATTTTCTAAATAGACAGTCATATTAAAGAGTGGAACAGCTATCACTTGGTGATCACTTGGAACCCCCATATTCGGTTTAATTCAATTTAATAGACAAAGTGGTTTTAGTATTTAAATGGGTTTTCTTTATTGTTTATTGCAACACAGTTGAAGCAATTTTAAGGATAGATGCTGATGCATCACTACAAAATAGTACAGTTTTCTGTTTGAAATTGTAGGTTTATGTATTACAGCTCCACTTTTTCAGTTACTGACCAATAACAAACCCATGATATGCCAGATGTACTGTAGTGTTTATAACTCAATCAAATCTGCTGTCTTTCACAATTTTCTAAAGGCTGCGTGCTTATGATACTTAAAAATTAAGTAAATAAGTTTAAAAACATCTTGCATAGTTACAAAAGCATACTTAAAATCATGTCTTTGTATATATAGTTGAATAGTATCTATATATTATTTAAATAAATAAAATATAATGCTAAAATCATAGAATCATGGAATAGTTAGGGTTGGAAAGGACCTCAAGATCATCGAGTTCCAACCCCCCTGCCATGGGCAGGGCCACCTCCCACTAAACCATGCCATCCAAGGCTACGTCCAGCCCCACCTTGAATGCCGCCCGGGGATGAAGCATTCACAACTTCCTTGGGCAACCCATTCCAGGGCCTCACCATACTTACAGTAAAGAATTTCTTCCTCATATCCAATCTAAACTTCCCCTGTTTAAGTTTGAACCCATTACCCCTTGTCCTCTCACCACAGTCCCTAATGAAGAGTCCCTCCCCAGCATCCCTATAGGCCCCCTTCAGGTATTGGAAGGCTGCTATTAATTTAAAATTTGAATTATTCTGAAGATCTGCTTCTTGTATTTGGAACCATGACTTGGCAGGTCAGAGGGTTAATCCTTAATTCACATTTTGTGCTGTACCTTTTGAATTCAGAACACCTGCAAATGAGCAAGAATATTTCTCACCCATTCATACAGAAACTACTTCTTGCGATGCAGAAGACCTGGGACCATGTGGACATTCTTATCCTCCCAAGGGTGCACCTGACACCTCCTATGCATTCTTTTATGGACATATTTTAAGTGTCAGATGATAACCATGGGCCATAAAATCTGTTGCTTTCAAAATAACAGGAACTGTGTTAACAAAAGAACTTGCCAAACTTATTGTCTCAAATAAAATAATTGAAAAACAGGGCCAAAGAGGAAGAAATATGCTTTAATCGATAGGCTATTTTTACATGTGAATGGAAGTTTGGATCCGTTCTACTGGATGAGGTACAAACTTTATTAGCCTAAACCCGGTCAACCTCAGTCCTTTGTTAAATGCAGGTTTTCTCTTTGTAGGCTGTGCAATATCTCTCTATTAAATTTCTCATTCATCAGATCATGCCAAAGCCAGCCAGCGTGTTGTCATTGTTCCCTGAATGCTTGTGCTCAGAGTGCAGCCTTTGCTATGGAGCTGCCTTTATTCCCTGGGGACTACTTCCAGTACTTACATATATGAATGAGGGAGGAATCAAGATAAGGTTTAGTCTGCAGGCCATGAAAGGTTTAGAGAAACTTAGTATACAGATGCTTATTACTGCTTTTATAGCGGAAAAGACATTAAGAACAACCTTCAACTAAATTTTAGGGACTTCTGAAAATCCCTAAATGTAGATGCTTTGGCTTAGCAAACTTCTGGGGGACCCAATGCCAAACATGTGAACTACCAATTGACCCTACCTTTTCAGAGGCGGTTAAGGTGTTTTCCAGGATAAGATAATTGTGTGTTGTCAGCGTAAGATTTTCCAAACCATGTAAACAAATTTGCATGTGTAATTCTAGTGTAAAAAGTGTATAGGCAAACTTCTTTCCACTCTGATACACAGTACAATCAATTGAAAGATTCTTTGCACTTTACATGGAGCATTTGGTTAATGATATATGCAGCTGTAATAGTCATTAAAATTAAAAGGGTTTCACTACAGTCGCAAATGGAATAATACGTCAAATAGAACAGTGTAGCTAGACAACTTTGCCTAAGAAGCACAAAATTATGCCATTGAAAAGAATTGGGTTGGATTACCTAACAAATCCATGTTTTGTTTTGTTTTGTTTTGTTTATCTAAAAAAAGGCTACCTCAAATGTTTCTCTTTACATTTTCTAATTTCCAATCTCCATGGTAAATACCTCAAGCACTTGCCAGTGTACTCCTTCAATGAAGAGCAAGGCTGAAATCTGTCACAAATCATACCTAGCTGCCAGAGAAATTCAAATTGCTGTAAGCACAAGTGCCAGGGGAGCTCTTACAGCGATGCTGAAACCATAATGCAGCATTCACAACGAGATCATTGCATCATAATCTCCTTCTGTATGTGATTCACTTTGTGTGTCAGGTGTTTGCATGTTAGAGGGCGAAGAAGAAAGAGGATTGCAAGTTTAGCACAATCTGTCGTTCTGTATTAAAGGTGTTTTTCTTTTTTTTCTTTAATATTATAAATGACCTGGTTTTATTCTGGGTATACCAAAGGCTCCTGAGCTACCTGCTGCCCTCTAATCCCCTCAAGTATAAACCCTTTTTGTTATGGATACTTGTGTTTTCATTTCAGACAAGCTAGTTACTTGAAATTCTCTCTAAGCCTACATGCAGAAGTAAATATAAATTAAAAACTATATTTATTTTCAGTCTATGAATCACAACTATTTTAATTTCCTAAGTGCACAATCAATACTTAAATAAAGAGCATTTGATTTTTTCTCAGCTGTATCAGCTTGTGAGCAGACTAAGTTTATGAAAATCTATGGAGTTTGGGTTTTTATTTCCCTCTGCCCCAGATTTACAGCAGCATAAGTGAAAGGAGAATCAAGGCCATATATTACAAAATGTCATTTACATTAATTCAACATCCATCAGACCTGCCTTTATTTCATGCAGTCATGCTCACAAAGTATACGGAGGTTGTTTTGGCTTCTGGTTTTTTTGAGTGCTTATCAATATAATCTGAGACCTGGACGTATGTCCTCAAACAAAAACAAAACCAAACACAAAAAAATACCCAAACCTCAAGATACAGTTAGTTTGATAGTGAAGAAAGCTGGCAACAGGTTGATTCAGAAAAGGAAAGATGTGAGTAAAGTTGATCCTCATTTCTCAGTTGACACTGCCATGCAATATGATTTTAATCAGTAATTTTGGCTGCAAGAAAATACATTTGATTCACCATGTATGCGATTGAAAACCATTTAGAGATAATGGTCAGAATGAGACTACGGATGAGAGTACAGATAATTTCACCAAACTCCAGCACCTCTCTGGATAATTGATTGCACTGCTTTTTCTTAGGAATATAATGGTAATTATCACAAAAAAAAAAAAAAAAGAAGGGTGAAAAAAGTATTTGGGATCAGTCATGTTTAACTCATCTAACTTCATGAGGCTCAGAAAGAGATCGATATCTCCAATGGACAATTAGTACCAATGAAAATGTGAATTACTGTGTACAGCTGACTGCCCATTGTTTGACTATACAGGGAATCAAGCAGCTGGTTACTTAAACTGAAAATTTCAGCAAAGTGAATCTAGGTTTAAACACTTTTTATCTGAGCTGCGTGTCCTGTCTCAGGAGAAGGATTGGCAGGACTGATTTAGTTATTTTTTTCTTTAACTGTTAGAAAAATATAAAAGACAAATGGCCAATAAATGTATTTTAGAAGAACAAGTATATCTGGAGAGACCAGTTTCAGGCCTGGATCTGGAGAGGTTTTAAGTGTAAGTTCTAATAAAAACTTAAGCAGAAAAAAGAGGGACAACTCAGATTTTTTAAAATTTTTTTTAACCTGAAAGTCCCAGAGTAATTCCATTTCATTAGCAAAGTCCGCTTGACATTAACAGTTTTATTACTGTATCCCACACTTTGCACTAAGTAAAGCAATCCCTGTTTTATGCCAAAATTTAGGATGGAAGCTGCTCTTTGATGATCTCTAAGACCAAATTCAGCATATACCCTTGCTGATATATGTTACTGGGCACAAAACAAGGAGCCACTGTGTCACTAAATTGGGTGGTGTGAGCTCAGAAGTAGTGACCTAGTAAAAAAAGAGGATCACTAAGGAAATATGGACAACATGAGTAACTCAAATCTGTTTTGCCTGCCTCCTCTGAAAACATATTAATCAGCAGTGTGGAAACTAGTCTGAGTTATCTCTAAGTGTTTTTTGCTCTTTATGCTTTGGGAACACTATGATGAAGTGAGTGCAACATTTATTGAGAAGAAAGAGTAAATGATTGGGTGGTTCAGTAATTAGGATGCTCTGGGAATACTCCAGGGTTCTCATCTAGGTCCTCTGCCTGTGTTTTATCAATGTTTTCATATGCTCTGTTCAAAATGTAAAATGTAGAAATAGACCTTGAAATGTTTTTTTGTTTTTAATTTTTTTTGGTTTTTTTTTTTAGCTTAACGCAGTAGATGCCTGACTTCAGGAGTGGAATTTATGGGGAGTTTCAGGGCAATTCAAGTATCTAAGTGCCAGAGTATGATCTTTAAATCCTTCCAATCCCTTTACAAGTCTGCAAAGGGCTGGGGATGCTTTTCAAAACTGCTGGGTGCTTAGGACCCAGGCTGAGAAAGATAACAGTTATGAGATTTTTCTTGTCCTTGATATTTCTGTACTGCCAAGATTAGGCAGCTTCATGCTTGCTTGAATTCTGGGCACCCTTTTTTTCCCCTGTGCATCACGTAGATCTCAGTTGCCTTCAATTCTTCTATGTCAGCTGAAATTTAAGAGATTGTGATATATAGGTGCCTTTTCTTGTACCTGACCATAAATGCTAAAGAACAATGTTGGAGAAAAGAAAGAAAGAGAATAAATAGTACTGCATGCTACTGAAACTGCATAGGGAATTTAGGTAGGCAGAATGCAATTATGCTTTTGGAATGTAGCCAGGACATATGGGTTAACACATGTACTCCTGTGAAAAGTGCCATGGGATATTTAATGATTGTAAGTTGTCAGAACTCAGTTTTACATCTCATCTGAAAGACAGCACCACCAGCAGCATGGTGTCCCTTCACACCATGCTGGAGCAGTTCTTCAGTATGGACTCAAAGGGAGTGAGTAGTGTCTCCTGCATCACCACTTCAATTTCTTGCTACAGCTGAGCTTTCTTGAAAGATTTGTATTAAAACATTAATCAAGCCCAGCTTTTTCAGCTAATTTCCCAACAAGTTTGCTCTTCAAATTCAAATATGAGTACAACTGCCTCTGTCAGAAGTGGTTTGCTGTAAAATTACAGTTTACCAAACATTGCTTTGAAGTGGACGGTGTTATCCTTTCTAGGCTGGCCACTTTTGGAGAATCTCTGGTGAGTGTGAAGGTCTTGCCCAATGTGAAATAGTGTGAGCAGGTGGTAAAAAGATAAGCACATTTAGCAAAAGCTTGAGAGGACTTTACGGCATTATGAGTAACAATAACAAAAAAAAAAAAGTTGAGACGCTATATGTCAGCTGTTGTATACTCTAGAAACATGAGGAATCTGTTACAAAACTTATGAGAGATGGTTTAAATATATTACGTTTTTCATCTATTTATCTCAAATCTACTTCAGTGGCACCCAAGCCTAAGAACAGGCATTACAACCTCATCTGACTGTTTTTAGTTGAAATGTTTTGAACTCTTGCAGTCCTAATTGTAACTGGAGTTCCAAAAACTTATAATTTGAATGGTTTTGATGGCAGTAATTGCTGAAATGTACCCCTGCCTGTCCCATTAATCTGGGACTCGGTGTGCTCATTTTCCTGTAGGATTTTAATGTCAGATACTTCTTTTCTAGTAAAGGCCACTGAAATTTTTATTTTTTTGCCCTTAACTGATGGGTTAAATTAATGAGAATGTATGGCAGAAGACAGTTTACACCCATTTTCTAGAGTCTGAGCATTCAACATTGTATTAGTCGCTTCTAATGCTTTGGACTATCAATGGGAGTTTCTTTACAGGATGAGTGGTAAAAGGCTGTATTCCACAGATTAAACAGTGTTTGTGATTCTTGAATAAATAAATACATTCAGTTCCTGCATTACACCATTTTTAAGCAGATTGGTCACCTCCTGCAGAGCATTGATGCAGTTTGTCTTTGCAGTTGGGACTTTCTTTTTGATGTGGTGATTGAATGGAGTTTGCCAATCATTTGTTCAGCTGTGTAAGCCCCACTAATTTCCCAAAGTTAATCGTAACAGTGTGTATGGTTGAGATAATGGAGCTGGTTGCCATACTCAGATATAGTTCTGCAGATAAATTCTTGAAGCAGAAGTCATAAAACTGGAATGTGAAAGGAAGTCCTTTTAAAGGCAAGTGTTCAGCATGTTGTAAATTCTTTCTTGTTCTATGTTTATTTCAGTTTGGTGTCAAATGTCCTACCCATTTTCTCTGGAAAAGACATGATAGTATCCAACTGTTATCTCCTTGGAATAATTTCTTTCCTGTTTTCAATTATGAGAATAGATGAATCAAAAAAAAAAAAAAAAAAAGGAAAAAAAAGGGAAAAGAAGAGAAGAATGGTTTAACTATAAAATTTTAAATCCAATCATGCATCCAGCATGAGAGGTGGTTAAGAATCAACATTCTTAGAATTTATTAGGGCACCAGTTATTTATATGATGTCATCTTTTCCTGAAAATACTCTGTAAAGGAACAAAAATTAATACTTTAAATATGAAAGCCTATAGTACATCTGCAACTACAAGCTGCATAGAACAATACTTGAAAATGCAAGAAGGAATCTTAACATTATAGGATTCTGCATTAAAACCAGGGAAGAGGAAATGAAAAATCTCTAATGTTTCTTGAATATTCTGCAAGCTGGGGAATATGCTGTGAGTCTTACACACCAGTGCTAGCAAAAAAGTTGCAGTTTTGGTATGCTTCATTAACTGTTTGCATACAAGACAAAAGTGCTTTCTTATGAAGTGTAAAACCAACTTGGGACCAATTTTCCACAACATAAATTCAACATTCATTCCATCCCCTGATATTCTTAGATTCAAACAGCTAGGGAGGTTTTATGTCTTATCTTTTATCAATAATTATTTTTAATTCTACAATTTCAGATTATTCAGCCAAATGTAATAAGCTCAGAGTAGATTTCATACTGTGATGATTGCTATTAAAGACATGTTGCTTTCTAGAATACTGTGATTAGTCTGGTTATGCATATTTTTAAACAGTTATTTGAAATTCTGTATTATCGTAGATATCTCTTACTAGAGTTATTTTTCTCAAGTTTTATAATCGGACAGATATATTTTACTCAGGCTTCTATGCCTTCAAAGTTGACTTTAAGATCACACTTTTAATCTTTTTCCATTTCTGGTGGATTTGAGCTAGTTGTGTGGTAATAATGTGTATTTTAGTGAAGTAGAAAGTGTCCTTTTTAGATTTGATATTGCACATCTGTGAGAAGTGATTTATCATGGTAATGTAATTAGTGCTCCTGAGCTAACGATTCAGGTTCATGTTTACTGAATTCTGTTTTAGTGGTCTCAGTTTCTCTATTGGAGCGTGACTGATGATGGGCTATCTTTATATCTTACTATAAAGTACCATACATTTATTGAATGAAGGTTTTCTTTACTTTTATTATAGAACAGCTTAGCTACTCAGAGATGTCGCTAGACTCCTCTTTAGTGAATTGAGAGGGTACATAGCAAATTTATATTGCTTTCGTATATAAAAGATAATTGGAACTACCAGAGTTAAGCCGGACGTGAAAGTTTGCAAGTTATCTGAAATCACAGAAAGTGGTAGAGCTAGGCAATAAAGGAAAGGGAAGTAGCACAATTTTCTGTTCAGTTGCAAGATCTGTGAACTTAGTTTTGAATTCATTTGTTTGTGGTAGAAAAGAGAACTAATAGTCTTGTGGAAGTTTGGTACTGAAGAAGGGGGAAAGCATGCTCTTGGTGGGGCCCTACTTGCAGAGGCTACTGAGAGATCACACTGTTACTGTGACGAATTCTTCATAATAAACCCCAAACTGTCTCCCAGTTATTCTAAATAGGAATCTGGTACGTTGATTTGCACTTACAAATATTAGAAGGCTGATTTTATGCTCTCGTCATAGGGTCGCATTTTTTAGCTACACCTGTACTATTAAACACAGCAGGACCCACCCGCATGTGTGCTTGAGAGCTGGTGTAGAGTCAGCCAAACTGTTCCTCCATTTTAAATAATCAGAGGCTAATTTAAGACAATATGCTGCAACCTGTGTTTTTAGGTAGTGATGTCAGGTATTTCTTCATTGCTAAGGCCTGTTTTCTAGCTCTTGCTTACTCACATTGAGGAGCAAAATAGAAAACACTAGAAAGGGCTGGGGTTTATTTTTGTTGTTTTCTTGTTTTGTGGCTTCATTTTGTTTATTTGTTTGTTTGCCTCTATGTTCTTATTCTTAGATCTAGTTTCTGTCTTTTAGGAAATGCTAAGGTAGATAGAGATGGACGAATTTTATCCTAGAACTGGAAGTGCTGATGGAGTGGTGGAAGGGACACTGAAGAAACTGGGTACTGAGATCAGAAGAAATTGAGCATAATTACCTAATATGCTATATTTGACCTCACATACAGCCTCACATCTGTACTGAATTAAAGTAAAATTGTTCCTGAATACAACCACTGAATTAATGCTTTAGAGCCTATTAGGTATGTCATTCTGTTTGAGTTTTGTGCTAATTTCTTTCCACATGTTTAGGCCCATCACTTTAAAAAAAAAAAAAAAAGATAAAAAAAATAAAATCAGTCCTTTAGCATGTGTGCATTAAACTTAGGAACTGTTAGCATGTCTGAAATAACATCCGTCTTTCTGTTGTTGGGTTCATGGAATAATTAGCTCTAAATTTCACCAAATAAAATTTTACTCCCATGGTGGATAGAGCAGCATAAAGAAAGCATAAATAATTTCTGGTTAGAGAAGCAGAAGGCAAAGTGGGTCTAGGTAGCTTTGATGAAAAAAAGGGTTAAAGAGAATAGAAAGTCAACTAATTATATGACGTAACGTTAAAATTATACTTGAGTATACTACAGTTCTCACATCCAAAGTATATAATTTTCTTGTTTAACTCTACAGAGGTGTTTTAAAGCTCGAAACTTTATTGTAAATTATACACATTTTAAAATCCAAAATTATATGTAAGCTTTAGTGAGCATTCGCTCATAGACTTAGGGTTTTTTTTTTAATAAATTCAATATAGCAGTGTATAAATTGCACTTTTCTGGGCAATGCCATGAAGATCATCTATAGATTGCAAGAGAGAAGTGTTCCACTCAGGTTTTTTGGGTGAGCATTGTGCAGATTGCTAAGCAATTTTCTAGTATCTGACAAGTGTGTGCTTCCAGCAAGAAAGATGTCAGCAACCTGATTCAGTACAGGTACCTTGTCCTATTTGGAATGCCCTCAGGCATCCAGCTTGGCTTCTACCTTCCACTCCTGAATGGCAGGGATCATATGCAGCTTGGTACTCTGTTATATTTTTAAGCCCTGTGGGAACACACGAGATATCACAGGACACCTGAAATGAGAGTATCCTATATGCAGGCAACTGAACAGACCTCCTGTGCTTGCAGTTGCTTGTGCCACAGTTTTTCCGTCTCGGGGAACAATAAGTGTCACTGAAGGCAGTAAAAATAAGTGTTTTCCAAAACAGAGCTAATATTTCTAAACTTCTTGCTTACCTTAATGTACACGTGTATAAATGCTACTTTAAAAGATGTTCCTTTCTGTAATGTCTGGAATTAATAATGTGATTGGTGCCACTAATAATCAATATTTCAATAATTATATGATTGTGTGATGTCTCATCTGTTTTAAAGTTAATTTAGTCATTGTTTTCAGCCTTGTCTAAATAGAACCAACTTATAATGAAAAAGAAGATAAATCGTGCTGGTTATGATTTGGCATAAATGATTTTTCTAGCAATACTAATGATTGATTGTACTCTGTCCATGATGCAGATCATTCCAAGTTTGTACCAACAGACATCATCTCTGTTAACAATGTGATACGTTTCCCTTTGTCCCTCTTACAGTGGAGTATCAGAAGCTTTCCAATTACCTCATCCACATCGAAAGAAACACCAGTTGTTAAGTAGCTCCCCACAAGAGGTAGCTCCGCCAACTTAACAAAAACGTTCTCCTGAAACTTCATAGAATTATGGAATCACAGGCTGGTTTGGGTTGGAGGGCACTTTGAAGATCATTTAGTTCCAACCCCCCTGCCATGTACAGGGACACCTTCAGCTAGACCAGGTTGCTCAAAGCTTCGTGGGTGCATTGGAGTTGTATCCTAGTAATACTGATTTTTATCAAGCTTCCTTGAAACTGCTGAAGAATTTAGGAAAAGAGCTTTCCCTTTCAGCATATTCTATTAGCTTCACTGCTGGAAGGAAGTGTGTAGTTTTTTATTCCATGTTGAAGCGGTTTGTGGTGCTACAAAGGTGCTGTGAGTTTGGAAGATAAACAACTTCCTGCACTTGCAGTGCCATCACTCTTGTAATTAGTCTAATTTTCAGCAAAGGCATTGTGAGTTTCCAGGTTTTTATCTGCTGTGCACATGTGTGTATATCTGTGTGTATATATATGCATCTTGTACTCAGTTTAGGTATGCTGCTTTATAGAAATTTCTTTTGCCTTTTTGTAATACTTCTTCTATAAGCAGTAATAGCCTAGCCTTTTTAATCAGTTTTTAAAAACCGAGCATTAAAATATCATTGATATACAAAATAAGTAATCTTAAAAATTAGTTTATTATCTATAGCTTAGATGCACACACATAAAAGATTTATGAGTTCTTCATATTTTTTCTTGTATTCTTTTTGCCTGTTCCTAATTAATTAAACTTTCCTAATTTGAAACCTTAAAAACAAACAAAAAAAACCCAACAAACACTCCAACAATTATATCCAGCATCTGAAGTAGGAGATAAATTGAAATTTGAACATTATAGCAATTCATGCTGAGCTAAAAAACATAAGGCAACATATAAGGTTAAATTATCATGAGGTACAATGATCTCAGTTACCATTGCTTTTGTGTAAGCAGTTTTGTTAGCGTTAACTATTTCTGGTATCGTTACAATATTGGTCATTGTAATGTTCAAATAATAGTAGAGAGCAAGTGATAGGGCTACTGCTACTGGTACAGACAATGTAATTTTCCTCCTCTTTTGCTTTCAGACTACAAACAATAGATCATTTTGTTGAAGAGATGATAAAGCACCAACTGGGTGCTGGTTTAATTCGTATCAGGGGAGATCTTCAGTAGCTTTCTAAAACAAAGTAATAAGAGAAGGAGATCTTACATGAAAAAAAGTGGATAGATTATTTTTGTGTATCTCTTGTGCTCCTGCAGGTGTTAATCAGAGTAGAGGAAAAAAGGTTGTATTCTACTTCCATTTTACATCTGAGACATAAAAGTTATAAATCAACTACAACAATTGCAAAACACATGAAGAAAAATCCCAACTGCAATAAGAATTTAGACATAAATGACTTCATTGTACTGATGAAGGTTATGATTGTTTGGTGGGAAAAGAAAATAATAGGAAACATAGCAAGTAAATAAAAGGAAAGGATGTCTTGGGGGAGGAAAATAGGGAAATGTTTCCTTAATAAAGTCAACACGCAGGAATAAAACCAACATCTGCTCCTCGTTTCTCTATTTGATTCCACTTTTAATTACAGAACTTCATAGTTAAGGCAATTTTAGTGGATCTTTAGTTTTTCCTTTATTGTGGTTGAAGCTACTGCCCAAACTCCAGAGGCACTGAGCTTGTGTTTGTGCTCCTTTTTTGGGGCTTTGAATTATATTGCCTAATGATGGATCCCGTTTGCCTTTTGAAGGCATGTCTCCTGGGGATTCCTGGCTTTTGTGTTTTCCACTGAGTTTGAACTCAGTGGCTCCTGATGTTGGCTCTGGTGTATAAGGTAAGTTATAAATCAGTCGTAGAATCATAGAATATCAGGTCGGAGTGGACATTAAGGATCATCTGGTCAACTTTCTAGTCAAGCATGACATAGACTGGATCTCCCAGCACGCTGTCCATCTGAATCTTGAAAGTGTATAGTGTTGGAGAACCAAATGGGTAGAATTTAGCACCTCTGTGTTCTCTGCCACCTTCTGAATGTCTTTAAGTTTATTATGTTGTAAGAAGCTATTTTCATGCAATACGGACAGAGATGGGGAAAGCTGGAGGAGGTTCACCTGAGGCTTAACTGGATACTTTCGTGGTCACAAGCAGCAAATTTGCACTGCCCAGAGAAACCACCTTTAACATGTGGTTAATTGTTCTGTCAAGAAAAGATGTATTACTGGCTTCACAAAATAGTATCGTAGTATGGCTTCAATTTGACATGCTAAGTGATTAATAGATAGGTGGGGTTTGTTGGTATGTCAGCCAAGTATAATTGTACCATGGACACTGTTGGAGTATGACTGCGGTGATTTGCGTAAATGAAAGTGCACGTGTTCTAAGGTTCTGTATAGTTACGAAATCTACCTTGAACAGGTGCAGAGTATTGTGCCTACAGGATTTCTGCTCAAGGATAGCAGCACAAAGCTGCATTGACTAATGAATTCTAGATAATTGTGTTAAGTTTTGATAGCTAGGCAGAGTTCTTTACAATCATAAACTCTCTTGTAAGAAGTGAATTTCACCCAATTATTATTTGCAAATTCCCCCAAATTGTATTTAGAATTTTCTATATTTCTAAATGCAGAAATTTATCCTCAAAATCATGTACGAAATTGCTATGTGGATTGCTGAGGTTTTTACTGTATTGTCCTTTCATAAGTGATGAATTTGCTTCATCCTAAGTAAAAAATAACTGGCACAGTCTTGAATATCTTTATTTTTCATTGCACTAAACAATAATGTATGTTAATATTTGCAATATACATGCTTCAGTTCTTATTCTAAGCTCTTCAGGAGATCAGTTTCTGAAGCATCGCTGTTCTCCATACCACACATGATCCTTGGGTCCAGGCTTTGCACTGACTCCACTTTTCAGTGTTGTGCTCGGTGTAGCAGAGAATATGTAGAAAGGGATCTAGGCTTCATGAGACTGGCACAATTCACTTTTGCCTTTGAAATGAAGTAAATTCAGGAACTTGATAATCTCTTTTTTTTTTAGGACCACAGTGTGACACCCACCTTACAAGAGCTGTGTTGTGATTCTCTTGATAAGCCAACTGTCATTGGCCAAAGCAAGATTTTAATTATTTGGGGTTACTAAAAAACACTTCCTTATCATGCATGCTGTATAGTAAGCTGTTCCAATAAATGACTTTTATGGGTTTGAGAAGTTGCTTCAATAAACCTTGACCCAGTGTGCTATATAACTAAATGATTTACATGGAAGTTCTGGAGGTTGCTTCTTGCTACTCATGTGTTACACATGGGTTAGTTGCCTTTTTGATCTCTATTAATACTGTGCACTTAGAAGTGTTCTTCAACTTTATGATTGGAGATTTTCTTAAAATACAATTTATTGTATGCTGCTATGAAAATAACTCCCTCACAGTGTCATATTGAATGCATCTTAAAAAAATCACTGAAATGATCACATGATCAAAACAGGTTTATCTCTCAGGATGTTTAATCCTTCAAAGTGTATGTCTGTGACATGTTTTATTCCTTACGTTTATGTCTATCTCATAAAAATGACCTTTTAAATAGTGAGGAACAATCAGTTTTTTCTATTACTTGTGGATGGCAGGTGTTACAGAAAGGTTCCCACCCTGCTTATGTGGCCTCTCTGACTGGAAGATTACAATAGTGACTTTTAATGGAGTTCTGGTTTGCAGTGGTATTCTAATGTTGCTCTGGAAAATCTTCCTCTGCAACTATGGATACCAGCTTCTGGGCCCATTAGTTGTATGCAGTAGGTGTATGTTGCATCTTGGCTGCAGGAGGAGTAGAAACGCGTTCTGCTTGCTCTGCGGTTAACTGAGCTATCTCTCCCTGCCCCACTTGTTCCTGATATTCTATTTTAATTGGCTATTATAGATTATTTAATTAATGATTGAGTCTCAGACTGGACCATGTTTCATCTGTAATTGAGAAGTTTGGATCTGTTTATTTGTTCAATGAATTTGCATTGTTTTAACTCACTGACAATTAATTGGACAGCCTAGGTCAAACTTCTGACAGTGTTTTTTTTCTCTGCATGATCTCATTCTTACTCACTGTCTGAGGCCTCTTTCAGCTTGAGCGTGGAGGGAAAGGTATGCCCTCCAGCACGACATAAAGCCCCAACCATTTCAGGATGGCTGTCTGAGAGTAAATGCAGAAGATTTCAGCAGATGGCTTCTAATTACTTGAAATACGCCAAAGTGCTGAAAGGAGTATTTGTATCTTCAAACCTGAGGGGTAGCTGTACCTGACACAATGTGAGTGGCATGTGTGTTAATGTACTCATGTCAGCATTTATTCCATCTGCAGTTTCTGCCATGAGCTTTATCACAGATAATTGTCTATGATATGAATGGAACTTCTGGAGTGTTGTAATAAATCTATAACTAATAAACCTATTACAGAAAGACGAAGAAATTCCTATGCTTTTTAATGGAAAGTAGAAATAAAGAGATAATCTACGGTCATACTCATTTTATCAAGAAAGCTATGGAAACTTTGAATTAAAACTATCATTTTGACCTTTTAGTTGAGTTTATAGGCAAGTCCCTTTTTATGATTGTGTGCAGTATTTTTTGTTTTTTGTTTTTTTGTTAAGATGCAGGAAAATTTCTGCTACATATAGTTGCATTAAATAATTGCGAATTTTGAGAGAGAGCTATGTCATGCTCACCTTACTCACACTGTTAGTCTCAGCAAGGTCAAGGGACTAATTGTGGACCCAGCCTGCCCTAAGCCAGTTGCAGTACATAATTGCATGCTGCCCTGGGAGCAGTGTAAGAAGGAAATTGTGACTTGCAGCGGTTCTGTCTTATATTCTAGGGGGTAGGGTCAAAACTGCCCTCAGTCCCTGCTCCCTCTCTTCTCCTGCCAGTGGGTAGTGAGTCTGTAGAACTGATTTCCCCTCCTGGGCTGCCATCTGTGATATGATAAACCCATTCACAGAAGAGAAATTAAGGATTTCTTTCAGAAGGTTTGTGCATCAAACCCTTCTGACTCCGACAGCATACATCTCTGGTCAATGTTTGGTTTATGAGCTAAAATAAAATCAAATATTTCATATGATAACATACAGATAGTTTTCCTCCAAAAAACAGAGATAGTGCTTTGTATTATTTTTTAACTTCCTTATAGGATCTTGTGTTAATCAAGTAGTAAACTTCCCCCACACACACACCGTTTTTGATGTTTGAGGACTGGAGCACCTCTCGTATGAAGATAGGCTGAGAAAGTTGGGGCTGTTCAGCCTGGAGAAGAGAAGGCTGTGTGGAGACCTCATAGCAGCCTTCCAATACCTGAAGGGGGCCTATAAGGATGCTGGGGAGGGACTCTTCATTAGGGACTGTGGTGAGAGGACAAGGGGTAATGGGTTTAAACTTAAACAGGGGAGGTTTAGATTGGATCTGAGGAAGAAATTCTTTACTGTGAGGGTGGTGGGGCCCTGGAATGGGTTGCCCGGGGAAGTTGTGAATGCTTCATCCCTGGCGGCGTTCAAGGTGGGGTTGGACATAGCCTTGGATGGCATGGTTTAGTGGGAGGTGTCCCTGCCCATGGCGGGGGGGTTGGAACTCAATGATCTTGAGGTCCTTTCCAGCCCTTACTATTCTGTGATTCTGTGATTCTGTGATTTACTAGTTCTAAGACTCAGCATGAACCATTTTTATTAAGCAGCTTCCTTAGCCATAGAAAATGCTCACCAAGTAGAGCTATTACATAAGGCATTCCAAATTCATAGAATCCAGTGGTGTGTCTTTCGGAATGCTTTAACCTCTTCACTTAAATTAACAACTCCCTTTAATTTCAGCTGCTTCCAGGAATAGATCCGAGTTTCTCTGAGAGAAAACTAGCAGTCTCATCAGCACTATCTTGTACTGTCAAAAAGTTGTATTAGCAGAGGTAAACTGTTGATTCCTGTTTGTAAGCAGCAGATCACCCCATATCTTTTGGCAGGGGCTACAAGGCGAAGATTTGAAGCTTTTAGTGGCAATGAATTCCCAATCACCATAGCAGATTTCTCTGGGAGTAGACACTTTCATTTCTGAGTATTTAAAAATAAAGCATTTGCCCTATTTAACATTATAAGTGACTTCGTTTGTGCTGCTTTAGTAAAATATAATGCAGGTTCATATCTTTGCTCTCCCCACCACCCAGATTTAAGTAACAGTGGAATTACCTTTCTTCTTCTTATGTTAAATAAAAAATAATCTCTCTTAAAATTATTCTATCCAGTTCTGAAATAAAAAAGGAAATTGCAGATTGTCCCATTACAATTCAACTTTTAAATCAGAATAAATACTGGTAGTAACATCTGGCATAATTGAAACTGGCACAGTGAATTTTCCTTTGAGGAACAGTACACAGTTATTATTGCTTAACAACTTCAGAGGAAACATGAAGTTACATGGTTTTGCTTGCTTAATACACAAAGAGGTTTGTAGTAAAAAAGATGTTATCTTTCTTTTCTGTTGCCTGGCTTCTCAGGCCTGTTAAATGATGCAATATGGTGGTCTTGTTAGGCAATAACAGACACAAAATTTCTTTGCTAGGAATTTCAAATAATCATGTAATGTCATAATTTACACAAGAGTTTTATTTGAAAAAGCACTGTTGAAAAAATACAAAAATTAACCAATTTCAGCCATATTCCATTGCCTGTCTAGGCGCTATGGGCCTTGGTATTCAGAAATTATACTTCAAGCAAACAGAATATTCTTAATATAATAAAGTCCACTGCAATAAAATGGTTTGACCAGGGCTCACTGCACTCTCATTGACACAATGAGAAGCCTTCTTTTTATTGTTTTTTAAAGACATTCTGTACTCACATTGCTGAAGCTCACTGTGGGAGAGAAATGTATATGCTTACAAATTAAAACCTTTTATTTAGGTTTAGTATTTTATTTGTGTATTTTATGTTTACATTTAATATTTGATAGCAGTACAGCCACATAATGTAAAAAACAGCTCAGGAAGAGCAATAACCACAAATTTTAATAATCACTGTGAATAGTGAAATTTGCTTTTATCAGGTGACCCACGAACAATCAGCTCTGCACCACCTAAGTGTTACTTGGACTTTTGATTAAGATCTTGATGTCCCCTGGGAGGAAAGAAGGTATAAATACATGCATAACAAATGTGGTCCTTGAACTTTTATACGTCTGTGTGCATTGGTACATGCCAAACATAACACTGCAATTTATTCACCTTCAGGCTTCTGCAGAAGCTATTGGGTTGTATAATCTGCAGAGGATACATATGGAGAGCCTTTTCTTGCCCAGCTCTCAGACCAGCTCTGCAAGAGGCTGTGCTTTGGTGGAGAACCACCTGCTGATGGTATCTTTTGAGTCTGGCTCTTTGAGTATGAAAGAGCCCACTGAGCCTTGGATTTGCCTTTTCTGCATCCCAAGAAGCAAATCTGTCCGTGTGCATTCTCCTTGTACAGGTAGTGTGGGCAAGGGCAGGAAAAAATGCAGCACTGTGTTCCTTTGTCATTTGTCAGGAAATAGGAGAAACCTTTTGAACCCTCCTAGCTATCTCAGGAGTCAGCATATTTGTATAATACATGAAGAGTCCAGGGTAGGTACAGAAGAGTTGCAAGTCATTTGCCTGAAAATTAATGTTTTGAATCTACTGTGCTTGTAAGCTGCTTTCTTATGGTTTAGGATAAAGCTTCACAACAATGCAAAACTTCAATTAGTAGAGTGTTTAGATAAGACAGTGCTAAGCGCAGGGTAAATGTCCAGTGACACCCCAGAAGCAGCAGGTCCCTGTCAGGGCTGGAAGTGCGGCTGTGCCTGGGGAAGTATCCCTCAGCTGGGGATGCTTCCCCAGCTGCAGGGACACCCACCCAGTTTGGGATATTATAGCACACCGCCAGCAGCAACAGGGTGATTTTTCTTTAATTAAATTTAAACTGATATGCTGAAATTTTTACATTTTTGTAGCAAAGGTTTTTTAGAAGCATGAATGGTATAAGAATTGATGATAGAATTACGAGAGTTGACAACACTGTAGATGTCATAAACAATTATTTTTAGCTACCTTTAGAAATTTAACACATTAAAAAAGAAATCTATCAGGGATAGATTTTCCTGAAGTATCAGTTACATCAGCTGGCACTTGTGGTGTACTTTTTCTGCAAGTCACACTGTAAACAGAAATGCAGAGTACATATGGGAAGGAAATCCTTTTCCTGTGAATTGTCCAATCAGTCTTGCATTGTTTGAAATTACCATTGCTGCATATTTGCCATCTTTTCATTTCATATAGAAAGATTGTGAAACTTTGAAGAAGCAGCTGTTAAGACTTCATTTTCTGTTAGATAATTGTATCTGTCTGCTGGCATTTTCTTTTGCAGTTCAGTACCAAAGTGAGTCGTGAGTCTTTTCTGCTAGTTAAGTACATGTGGATATTACCAGAAACAAATCATAATGTATAATAACTTTGGCTTTCTGTAAGTACTGCTTTAAATTAAAGAGTAGAAAAAAAGGTCATGAATTACCTTCAGTAGTATCTGCACATATAACACATTCTGCAGTTTCTGCGTGTAGCAGACATCTATATTCAGAAACTAAATGGTGAATAACAGTCTGACTATGAAGAAGCACTTGCTAGGATCAAAGTCGCAATCAGTCTCTGTACTGATCATTTTATATTTGCACAGTGACTTCACCCTTATTTGCCATAGCATAGCCATGTGCAATAATAAATATCTTTGTACTTCATTTTAGTTTTAATTTTAAGTAATTGCATCCAGCAGATGCCTTGATGCACGAAAGTGTCATGTAGCCCATGTAGTTATAGTTTCTGCCTATTCATTTATTAGCAATATGTACAAGCAAGAAGTAGGTTTGTATTTTTTCAAAATATATGCTTGGTAAGCACTAAATTTAAGATTTACAAAAACATTATCGATATGTTCTAATTAATATTTGTTCTTTTCCTTAAGCTATTATAAGGATACTTAATGCACAGCCTAAAATTAGAGTTGACAATTGCAAATACAATCCAACCAACATAGTAATAAAATCAATACTTACATTTCCCTCCGGGCCACTATTTACTGTTTGTTGTGCCATTTCCGTAATGGAATGGCAGTTATGTTTGCAGAAACCTTGTAACTACGATTTTTATATTTTAACTAAAAGCAGCTTTCCTGAAGTAGTATGATTAAAAAAGAACCTGGAGTTGCTTTCAGAAAATTGCTGTAAACATTTTGTAGCCAATTTTGACAAAGACTAAAAAGAAACATCTTTTCATAGTAAATGTCACTGAACTCTAAGATGAATTATTTGTAATGTTTAAACTCCTTTGAGTTGCATTGCAATAGACATTTGCCTTAATCTTGAAATACTTCCCTGATTTGTTTTTAGTTTCATTTGCTCTGTTCAAATTGTTCTTAATCACTGAAAGCTCATTCCTGTGTGGAGGTCTGCAATGTTCTCAAAGCATACGAGGGAGTCTGGCAGTTTATTTGACTTAGCAAATTAAAATAATGGGGGAAAGTATGATCTCTGAGATGAGTCATAGCAGCTGTTGCACAGATCTAATTCCAGTCTTTTGATTTGGTACTTCTTTCCCTGAAGTTTATCTTCATATGGCAGGGCAGCAAGTGTTTTTGTGCATTGCAATGTAACTATGTAGCAGAGAAAGCAAGGTGTAGTTAACATTTTTAGGGCACGCAAGTGTTGTATGTGTTTGCATATTCAGTTTAATATTTCTCTAATGATCTCTGACAAGAAGAGTGGCCGTATGAATGAAAATCTGTGAGTTACTATGGCTTAATAATTTGTTCTTTATGGGGTTCTGCTGCTCATGCAGTGTGTTCTTGGTGAAGTTTGGAGTAACAGGTTCTATTGTACAGCATGGGCACTTACTTTGGCTCAACTATCATGGAGTTATTATGGCCTTTGATCATCTGGCCATATCCTAAACTTCTGCTTTCACTGCCATTCTGCAACTGTTATTTTGAATAGTGTTCATATAAGCAGTTCACTTGTAGTCTGCATCTTTGTCTATTTATAGACGCTGTAAGCACATTGCATGTCAGGAACACTTGAATATCCATTCCATGTGAAAATGCTGACATTTCAGGATCCGCCTTTGTTCCACTTGTGGTGATATGCCAAAACTGCAAGATACAGGATGCAAAACAAATCTTGAAATTCATTTGAAAGCACTGGAATTAGAAATACTTTGTTTTAGTAATTTGGAAAGTGTACAGATATTGAGAAATGTGTGAAATATATCTAGTAAATCTGTACATGTATAACATAAGATATAAACCAAATATAAAATGAACTGAAAAAAAATGTCAGAACAAAATGTAAGTAAGTTCAGGGTAAGGTGGTCTAGTCCAGTTCTGGCTTTTTTTTAAATTTATTTTATGTTATAAATGTTCCTAGTAACTTTTCTGTTAGGATGCTTTTAAAAAATATTTTGGATATTGACTTTTACATGTATATCGAATGATACGCATATATGTTTGCATAGTACAGTTTATATATATCGTGTCTTCAGTAATCACAGTTATAACTTTGTACAATTTTAAGCTGAAGTTTTTATCTGAAATACGTTTCATTTCTACCCTTAGGCCATTATTCATTGTTCTAGGTTTCAACAGCAGCAGTGATTCAGCATCCACAGAAAATGGGTCAGGAGAGAAACAGGAATTTTTTTAAGTATTCAAATACTTGGTTTAATGCCTCTGAGCTTTAGAGGAAGGACTTAAAATTCATCATAAAGATGACACTAGAATACATGGTTCTGATCACTTGAAAATCAGTCTGAAGCTGGCGAAGACACAAATTCCTGCAATTTTGTTTCATATGTCCATTAGACTTGTTGAGAAACTTGCTGCTCTCTTGCGACTGCACTGATATGGTCCGAACACACAGGTCTCCATGGTCCCACTAAACCTGCTCTACAGCAGTTTTGCAAGAAAAGAACATTGTTTTGGAGCTTCTGACTTTTGTTGCCTAAATTATATTGGTACTAGCAGGTTCAGCACTTCATGACTGTTATTACAGAAAAAAGTCTCATAGTTTGTTTTTTTGGATTTGACAGTTGTAATTCCCTGCATTTTAGTAATACAATTCTTTATAACGTCCATGACTGGTACTGTGTTTCTCAACAAACTTGCTAGGTTGCCTAGAATAGATTACAAAGATCGCTCTGACTTCCACACGTAGCAGTAAAACACTTTGTGTAGATCTGCTGGAAGCTAAATTAATCCCTTCATCAGAAAACAAACAAGCAAGCAAACAACCCCCCCCCCGTGTACTTTAAAGTCTGTCCCAATGTGATTTAATTCCTCGTCTTTGAATTTCTTTTATGTAAACCGACAGTACTTAGTGGCATCAGCAAACTTTGTTTTCATTAATATGTGACCAAAGAAATTGTGTGAACAGAATCCTACACCCATTCAAGAAAACATTATTTTGAAACAGGATATTGAAAATAAAGTCCATAGGACAACAAAAGTCAGTTTACATGCTGATGTCAGCATTTGTGTGTAGTGATAAAGCCAAGCTCTTTTCATGATAAAGATAAATTCATATCCATATCTTTAATAAAAAACAAAACTGATGTTAGCTTTTCACATTAAAGTCAGAAGCATCTTTGTACCTCTTTGCGAAGACCCAATTGTTAGGAACAAAAGTTATGTCCTGTTAAGAAAAAAAATTAATCACTCAAGTTATTACTTAGGGTGTACTGTGTATTCCAGGCTCAAGCTTTATATGGAAACCTTTGAAGAGGCTGCCCATACCTACCAAATGTTGTAATTGATACAGAATCATTGCTATACAACAGCTGCAATAACAAGGTGCTGCTGCCTTTACTTTAATCTCCCTCTCGTTCTGCCAGTTTATTATGTTTTGAATTTATTCTTTTGTAGATCTGTGAGCTATCTTTCTTATGGAAATTAATCTTTTTAAAAGATTTGTACTCTCATTTTCAAACACTAATACATTCATTCAAGTATCCCATTATTCAGAACCAGCTGGCTTTTTATCTAGTGATATTTACTTCAAAAAGCCAAGTTAAATGGTATCATAGATTAATTCTCAGGGCACAGGAAAGCTTTTTTAGAGAAAAAGAGATTTGGTAATTACTTAGAATATCGCAATAAAATCACAGAACATGTCAAAAATGCGTTATATAATCTGTCATAATATGAAACTTCAAAAAAAAGTTAATTCACTGAATTGAATATAATATGTGGCATCAGTATATGATTTTTAAGTGGAACATTATGTAGGGATGGAACTTTCCTGTGATTTATAATAAGCTATGTCATGATTTTTAGTTAAGTATTTTTTCTTTGCAGAAAGCACTGAAACTTCAAAAAAGGGCATTATCCACTGAAATTTCTTACATGACTCAAACTGGAAATAAGACATATTTTACAATTCAATTTAAGATCCCACAGAGACAATAATGTTGCAAGCTGTGCATTTTGAAGAGTAATATAGTAATGTCTAGTTTGCATTTTTGAAAAACTAAATTAATCACACTTTATTGAGTATGTTGAAGCAAACCTAAAATTCATCTATTATTAAAAAACTTGTGTAACAAGCACAAACTATATTTTATACATAAAGGACAAACTCATTTATTCATTAGGTTAAAACACTTGGAGTTTGCATTTTGTAGCTATGAGAGAAATGACATTTGCTATCTGTTCTTCTTTTTTAAATTTTTCAAAGTATTATGTTCAGAGTAATCTGCTTGAAAAATTGTACTAATACTTCAACACAGTATCAGTCTTGAAGATTGCACAGAAATCCCTGTGGAAACTAAGTGTAGTCTTGATTTTTATGTTTTCTGAATCACTTAACAGGACAAATACTGTTATCATCTATCTCATATTTAAATAATATATATGTATCCCTTGATAGATTAACCACAAGATAATAAAGTTTTTAGCCAGTTCTTAGCATTTGTACATCCCTTGACCTAACATGCCTCGGCACTTCTTTGGATTAGAACTTGAATCTTTGTACTCCTCTGTGCTCAGACTGGTACATCAAAGCAGCTAGATTGAAATTTGGGTCTTAGTCAAGTCTCACCAACTTCAATTTAAATGGGATTTCACTCTTAATCTTTTAAAGGGAAAGATACTTAAAAATTATTTGTAGGTGTTTTCCTGCTACTGAGTATAATTGTGGAATTGTGTATTCTACATCTTGAAGGGCATGTAAGCTGTATGCCAGATTTCTGTGCCAAATGTCAGGTGCTGCTAGTTATAGTTCCATTTCCAGAAATACTGCTCTAAGTTATTCTGGCCTTTAGGCCAAATTTCATTTCTAGGATTTGATTTTTAGGATAATTGTTGCTTGTTAATGGTGTGTCGGCGTATTTATGTCCTGATGACTTAAAAGTAAGAAATGCAGCTTTTTAATTTTTGTCAGAAATCTATATTGATTATATAATAGACAGACTGTTCGGGAAAACAAAGCTTTTAAAGAAATGTTCAAGTGGAGACCTCATAGCAGCCTTCCAGAATGTGAAGGGGGCCTATAAATCCATACACGGGTCCTGAAGGAGCTGGCAAATGAAGTTGCTAAGCCACTGTCCATTATATTTGAAAAATCATGGCAGTCAGGTGAAGTTCCCGATGACTGGAAAAAGGGAAATATAACCCCCATTTTTAAGAAGGGGAAAATGGATGAGCCGGGGAACTACAGACCAGTCAGTCTCACCTCTGTGCCTGGCAAAATCTTGGAGCAGATTCTCCTTGAAGGCATGCTGAGGCACGTGAAAACCAACAAGGTGCTTGGTGACAGCCAGCATGGCTTCACTAAGAGGAAATCCTGCCTCACCAATTTGGGGGCCTTCTATGAAGAGGCTACAGAACTGATGGACAGGGGCAGAGCAGTTGATGTCATCTCCCTGGACTTGTGTAAAGCCTTTGACACTGTCTCACATGACATCCTTCTCTCTAAGTTGGAGAGACATCAATTTGATAGGCGGACCACTCGGTGGATAAAGAACTGGCTGGATGGCCGCAAGCAAAGAGTAGTGCTCAGTGGCTCAGTGTCCAGCTGGAGACCAGTAGCAAGTGGTGTCCCCCAGGGATCGGTGTTGGGACAGGTCTTGTTCAACATCTTTGTGGGTGACATGGACAGTGGGATTGAGTGCGCCCTCAGCAAGTTTGCCGATGACACCAAGCTGTGTGGTTCAGTTGATACATTGGAGGGAAGGAATGCCATCCAGAGGGACCTTGACACGCTTGTGAGGTGGGCTGATGCCAACCTGATGAAGTTTAACCATGCCAAGTGCAAGGTCCTCCACCTGGGTCGGAGCAATGCCAGGCACAGCTACAGGTTGGGCGGGGAGGAGATTCAGAGCAGCCCTGCGGAGAAGGACTTGGGGGTGTTGGTCGATGAAAAAATGAACATGAGCCGGCAGTGTGCGCTTGCAGGCCAGAAAGCCAACCGTATCCTGGGCTGCATCAAAAGGAGTGTGACCAGCAGGTCGAGGGAGGTGATCCTGCCCCTTTACTCTGCTCTCGTGAGACCTCACTTGGAGTATTGCGTGCAGTTCTGGTGTTCTCACCATAAAAAGGGCATGGAACTGTTAGAACAAGTGCAGAGGAGGGCCACAAGGATGATCGGGGACTGGACCACCTCCCATATGAAGATAGGCTGAGAAAATTGGGGCTGTTCAGCCTGGAGAAGAGAAGGCTGCGTGGAGACCTCATAGCAGCCTTCCAATACCTGAAGAGGGCCTATAGGGATGCTGGAGAGGGGCTGTTCATGAGGGACTGTGGTGAGAGGACAAGGGGTAATGGGTTTAAACTTAAACAGGGGAAGTTTAGATTGGATATGAGGAAGAAATTCTTTACTGTGAGGGTGGTGAGACCCTGGAATGGGTTGCCCAGGGAAGTTTTGAATGCTCCATTGCTGGCAGTGTTCAGGGTGGGGTTGGACATAGCCTTGGATGGCATGGTTTAGTGGGAGGTGTCCCTGCCCATGTCAGGGGGGTTGGAACTCGATGATCTTGACATCCTTTCTAACCCTAACTATTCTATGATTCTGTGATTCTGTAAGGATGCTGGAGGGGGACTCTTCATCAGGGACTGTAGTGATAGGACGAGGGATAGTGCATTCAAACTTAAACAGTGGAAGTTCAGGTTAGATGTGAGGAAGAAGTTCTTTACTGTGAGGATGGTGAGGCACTGGAATGGGTTGCTTGAAGTGGTAAATGCTCCATCCCTGGCAGTGTTCAAGGCCAGGTTGGGTGGAGTCTTGGATGACATTGTCTAGCGTGAGGTGTTTCTGCCCATGGCAGGGGGGTTGAAACTGTATAATCTTAAGGTCCTTTAACAACCCAAACCATTCTATGATTCTATGATTCATTTTCAAAATGCAGGAATCTTAAGTTAGAATAAAAACAAGTTTTAGAATTTGGAAAAGGAAACACAATTTTTACGTAATTTTTCCTCAAGCATCAGGAGAGCTTCTGGCCCTTGTCAAGTGTTTTAATTTAAGGTCTGTGCCTACAGAACTTGCAAGCTAAAATCAATGTGATTGCTTTTCTGTACTTAAGCAGAATGTATTATAAAGGATTGGCTTGCTTGTATTTTCCTATATGCAAGAGTAATAAGAAGTTTGACAATGCATTATGCACATTTTTTTTCTTCTTTGCACATCCGTATTAATTGTGTCTGAGAGAGGAAGAGATTGCTTAGGCCCCACTGAGAAGCACTTAAAGGACATTCCTGAAAGCATTCTCGGATTAGTTTAGTTTTCAGGAAAATTACATGGGTTTACAGTCCAGTACTTTAGGAGCATCTGTTGTGGTTTCTGTTTGTGCTATGGTGGACCAAGTGGAGATTGGGCTGTGCTGAAGGTGGACAGACATAGTGGTTATGATTACCTGGTATTTTTTATTTATTAGTGATAATCCCAGAATAACAGCCCCTGAACATGAGACTGTCCCAGGAACTCTTAAAAGATATTTGGCACTCTGCTTTGTCTGAAACTTTTATGAAAGTGCAGACCTGGAACCCTTTTCTTAATATCATAACAGGAGCAGGAGATAACATGCTCGCCTGCTCTTAAAGGGACAGCACCATGGTTCTTCAGGTTATACCAAGAGAACGTTCTTGGTAGAAGCTCATGGTTTCAGAATAACCCATTCAGCAACGTGTGTAGCATTGTGCATTAATGAAAACACTAATCAAAGATTTACATCCAAATCCTTTTCATCTGACATGAGATAGCTAAAAATTAGCCAACTTCTCTGTAGTTTATAATGCTACATAATGATGGATTGTATGTAATAAAACACACTGCCAGCTCCAGTATAGGAGATCAATTTCACGCAACTTTCAGGTGCCTTGCCGACATAATGGTATCCAGACAACCAGCTGAGATGATTTCATGTGGTTTCAGGAAACTTAGGATGAGTGATGATCTACAAATATCTGACCTGGACAGTGTAAAATGCTAATGCATAATAACATCTCTGTGTTTGTAGGGTTTATGTCTGAGGGACTGTCCAGATTTCAGCTGTAACAGTTATTTTTCTTCCTAGTAGCTGGTGCGCGGTGCTGTGCTTTGGCTTTAGACTGAGAACAATGCTGATAGCACACCAATGTTTTAGTTGTTGCTAAGTAGCGCTTACCCTAATCAAGGACTCTTTAGTTTCCCATGCTCTGCAGTGAAGAGGGGCACAAGAAGCTGAAAGGGAGCAGAGAAAGGACACCTGACCCAAACTAGCCAAAAGCACATCGCGCTCGGTATGTAAACTGGTGGGAGTTACCAGGAAGGGACCAGTCGCTGCTTGGATCTGGCTGGGTGTCAATCAGCAGGTGATGAGCAATTGTATTGTGCATCACTTGTGTTTTCTGAGCTTTCATTTCTTCTCTTGTTGTTCCTATTATTACTGTTATTGCTGGTATTCTTTCTATTATCAATATATTTTACTTTATTTTAGTTAATTAAACTGTTCTTATCTCAGTCTACATGGTTTACACTCTTTCGATTCTCATCCCCATCCCATCCTGGGGAGGGGGGAAAAAGGAGGTGTGAGCTGTGTGGTGCTAAGTTACCAGCTGGGTTTAAACCATGACAGGGACTTTACACCCAGACACATCTAAATTGATTTGGTGTTCAGAGGACCAAACACAGGCTGCTGAGAAGCCACCTAGCCCAGTTTCTTATTATGTAATAACCATCACTTATACAATAGTTAAGAAACTTGTCCAGAAAGCAAGAGACATGGAAACAGATGTTTTCTTTGCAAAAGATACCCAAAGTTCTGACCTGAAGAATATCATAACTAATCGAGCCAAGGCAGGGTGAAGGGAAAACTTTTTTTTGTCTATGTATGTACCTGTTACCTCTCCTGTCATGTAGCTCCCCTCATCTCTGACCAGCTGAATTACTGGTCATGAAGAAAGATTGATAGAGCTAAGAAACATTATAAGACATGTGCTTGTCTTTTCCTGGCCACTGAAAGAGTGTACCATCCTGATTTTCACTTGGTGAGATGGATCTGCATGCAAATTCCTTGCTAGGAATTTTGTCTAAGGCAGTTAGAAATATTGTTTAAAGTACAATTAAAAGATGTGTGTGTTCTTCAGAAATTGGTTTGATGTAAAATACTAGAATGACTATAATGTCCATAAATTCATGTGGGGTTCGTATAATTCAGAATACTAAATCTTGGTATAATAGCTAAGGAGAACTTTCATGTCCTAGAATTTAGTATTGGGGGGGGGGGGGGGGGGGGGAAGGGAAGGGAAGAGACAACTTGAAAGCCAATTTTGAATAAGTTATCATAACATGCTATCATTTAATGACAGTAGACCTTGGCTTGGCTCTTTTATCTCTTAAGCAGTAGGCAAAAATTTTTTTGCCACTAAAGATGGCTGTTGGTAAAAGTGGTCCAGACCTCTTCAGAATTAAGAAGGATAACACAAAGATAGTGATGTTTTCATTCTAAAAGTGACACCCCCCCAAAAAAAAATTAATTAGGTAGTAGTTACTCCCCCAATCATAAAAATCCAAGAAAATATCTAAGAAATTTATTGTTTCCGACATACCATTTTCATATTCCTACCATTTTAATCCAATTTCATACTTTTGGCTGATTTTGCATTGAGATTTTACCTTTGATCATATTTGTAAGGCTCCCATCAGAAAAATGGCAGCAGTTGTAAATGGAGTAGAGTATCAGTATGTAAATAAATAGGATAATATTGGTAGACTAAATCTGAAAGAAAAAATGTTTCTTCCTACATAAAGAGCAGTAATTATGAGAAGCACTTATATATGCATTTATATATAAGTCTTCCTTATTGATTGAAATTCTTTGTAGTCTGTTGCCTGTGTATTGTTTCTTACAGTAATTTTCAGACTGTCACCCTTTGGAGCCAGAACTGTCCACCTGCTCTATCACATATTATTACTATTGCTCTTACTACTAGTCGTACTAGGTGTCATTTTCTTTCATCAGCATCCTGAGAAAATAATAAATCATTTGTAACAACAGTTTCAACAGTCCAGAAAGACTTGAGGCCCATGACCTCTTAGATAGGTAGGATTTCCTTCTTTTACTTAAAGGATGCCATGGTCATCTGTCTTGGGACATGGAAATAGGGAAAACAAACCTAAGATCCCAATGAAGTTGCTGTACCATAATGAAGTACTGAATAACAGCTGAGCTATAATAATGATTCTTAGTCTGCAGCTAACACCAGATAATATATGCGTTAAACCTCAGTGGTTATGTTTTGAAGTGGTCATCTAGTTCCAGCCCCCTGCCATATCCAGGGACGTCTTCCACTAGATGAGGTTGCTCAAAGTCCTGTCCAGCCTGGCCTTGAACACTTCCAGGGGTGGGGCATCCACAACTTGCCAGGCAACATATGATTATGATTATTATTGTTGTTGTTGTTATTATTATTATTAATTCCTAAAGGGGGCCTATAAGAGAAGTTGTGGATGTCCCAGCCAATATGTTTGCTTTTTTGTTATGAGTATTGTTAATATAGAATTAGGTGCTGTAAAACTCAGACTAGAGGTAGCAAGGGTCAGAAAGCATGCAGAATTGCCTACATCAGACTACTGTAGATGGTAAGCACAAACTTCCATTTAAATTCATATTTTCTGCAAAGCTTGTCCATAGACCTGAATCACAGAAGCTCAAACCATCTTTCTTCTTGTGCAGCTTTCTGTTCTGTCCGGTTTAGTTTCCACTGTACTAAAAATAAAGCCTGTTATACTGAGCCTATTATATTGATTATACAGAACAAAAAATTGAATAAGGATAGCTGCTTTCTTTATAAACGGAAGCAACAGGGGATCTTGCGCTAAAACAACTTAAATGAATATTTCCCAGAAAATGTTCTAAACATAAAGTTATGTACTACTCAGCCGGGGATACCCCATCTCACCTGTTCCTTAGGATTACAGAATATAGTCATATACACAGTTGCATGCAATGAGAATATACAGTAATATAATTATCTATTAAATGGGATGTTTTTGTAAATAAGCACATACAAATGTAATCAAGATGTTCACTAAATAGTTTGTGGTGTTCGTCATGTTGAAAGATTAAAAATGTAGTCTTCTGACGAGCTGGCAGTGTGCGCTTGCAGCCCAGAAAGCCAACCGTATCCTGGGCTGCATCAAAAGGAGCGTGACCAGCAGGTAGTAGGAGGTGATCCTGCCCCTCTACTCTGCTCTTGTGAGACCTCACTTGGAATATTGTGTGCAGTTTTGGTGTCCTCACCATAAAAAGGACATGGAGCTGTTGGAACAAGTGCAGAGGAAGGCCATGAGGATGATCAGGGGACTGGAGCACCTCCTATATGAAGATAGGCTGAGAAAGTTGGGGCTGTTCAGCCTGGAGAAGGCTGCGTGGAGACCTCACAGCAGCCTTCCAATATCTGAAGGGGGCCTATAGGGATGCTGGGGAGGGACTGTTCATGAGGGACTGTAGTGATAAGACAAGGGGTAGTGGGTTTAAACTTAGGGGAAGTTTAGATTGGATATGAGCAAGAAATTCTTTACTGTAAGGGTGGTGAGTCACTGGAATGGGTTGCCCAGGGAAGTTTTGAATGCTCCATTGCTGGCAGCGTTCAAGGTGGAGTTGGACATAGCCTTGGATGGCATGGTTTAGTGGGAGGTGTCCCTGCCCATGGCAGGGGGGTTGGAACTAGATGATCTTAAGGTCCTTTCCAACCCTAACTATTCTGTGATTCTATGATTCTTTAATTTTGGTTGTCTTCAGATAGTTCATTAGTCTTCGTATTCGAAAGTCTCTACGCTAAGGGACTAGCTGTAATTCTAGCTTTCTGCTCTAAAGCTGACATACTTGCCCAGATGTACATGACAGTCAGTGTTGTCCAGTTGTCATTTTCCTGAGTACAGCGTGTACAACTGCATCTAATTTTTTATTTTTTTATGTCAGAATTTACTTCTACGTATCAAAATTGAAGTCTTAGAACACCATGTAACTGTAAAAATAAACTGTATATTATCTATGAAAGAGGACATGTCAGGTATTTGTGAAAGATACAAAAGGAAAATCTATTTTTTGGTAAATGTCGTGTGGCCTGTAATCGGGTTGCTGGGCTTTCACCTCTCTTGGGAGAGTTTCATTATTCATTAAACTGCATTTTTAAAAAAGTTTTTCCTGTGTTAATCTTTTTGGTGGCATAGTGAAGGGTTAGTATAAAATATAAAACGTATATTCCATGAGATTCATTATCAGTATTAAAAAAAATTCTTTCACTCATTAGTTTATATAAATTCAATATTTTCTGATTTGTGATTAAGCATATATTCTGATATTCAGTATGTAGAATTCCATCAATATTTTCCTGAAATTAACAGTTTGTACTGCAGTTTTTGTTTATCAGAACATAAATATGGAAGGGGCAAGTAAAGTGGGTGCAAATCCGGTTTACAGTGCAAAGTGCAGTTATCATTTATCTGCCATTTCCAAGAAAAAAACTGTGCAATAAAAATGAGACAGTGAATGAAACAGTCTACATGATTGAGGCTAAAACTGTTTTTCAGATTGCTACTGTTGTCTGCAAGGAAGAAACCATAGGTGATTTCTAAAGGTTCTCTTGGCTTCTTCTTTGTTTCTGTGGGAAAATGTTTATCAAAGAATAGTTTTTCCTCCCCGCCCCAAATTTTGCTGCTCTGTCATGATAATAGCAGAAATACAAATACTAGACTTATCAACCCCACTGTGTTAGAGAAAACTATCAAAACTTTCAATTATCAGGCCACATTACTCATGGCCTATTTAATAGAATAAACATGACTATGCAACCAGAAAATAAGAAGGCAAGTTTTCGTTTTGTTTTTTCTTTTTTTTTCCTTGTTTTTTTCTGTTTGCTTTTTTTGGGTGGTGATGGAGGAGGAATCCTTATCTAGAGCAGAATACACAGTGTTTCAGAGAAGTCTTGGGGAACATTATTTTCCCTCTGTCATAGTACTTGCTGTCCTAATCACTTTGTGATCTCAGAAGTGGTAGTATTGTTTTTTTTTTTTTTTAGGACCCAATAAGGTGAGGCGGGTGCTGTTTACATGCAGCAAAGCTTTTTTCACTTTCAATGATGTAGCGATAACATAGAGATCTTGGAAAAGCACCTTTAGCTGTAGATGTCTGCCCTTTATACGATCTCACAACACTCATATATTGCACATAAATACTACAGCTGATTTTAGAAGACTGAATTATACAGAAATGGAATCACAAATTTGTAGCAATTGAAAGTCTAAAGCAGCAGGATTTGATTTGGACAGTTTTATGAAGAGGTTTCCTATCAGGATACTAAGATTGCCACTTTTTAGCACACTGATTATGCATATTTTCCAGTGGACATAAATAGCCTAGATAGCAAATATTCCACTTCAGAAAAATGAGCCAACACAGTTGATACTGATGCTTTGTTTTGTAATTGTTGCTGAGATACAAATTGTTTCAGCAAACACGGAAGATAACAGCTAGAGTGGGGGACTGAAAGAAGATCAGTAGAAGAGAGAGAGAAAGAGAGAAGTAAAGGAAGGGAAAGGGGAAAAGGGAAAGGAGAAAAGGAAGGGAAGGGAAGGGGAGGGGAGGGGAGGGGAGGGGAGGGGGGGGAGGGGAGGGGAGGGGAGGGAGAAAGCAAAGTAGAGGCTTGAGTTGTTAGTAGAAACTCACCCTCCCTTTTGTTTTTTTTTCTTTTTGTATACACACTGCTTGTCTGTATAATAGTACCTGAAACCTGCCTGAAACCATCCCTGATCCAGGGCTGGGATTTGCTTGCCTAAGGACAGGCTGAAAGTGTTCTCTGGGTTGCCATAAAATATCCAAGTTTTCCACAGGAAAAGAAGGGGAAGACCTGAGGGCTCGCAAATAGTCTAATGTCTAAAAACTACCTATAATCCGGAAAGGTTTGGGTTAGTGGCCTAGACATAGATAATGCTGCTGTATTAGATACCCTCAACTATTCTGCCTGATCTACATCTCTAGATAGGTAGGCATGGGGTCTCCTGCAGGTGCTGTGTTGTACTCACCAACCCTATAAGACATGTCTCAAATTATTTTAGCCATCTCAGGTGGCATCATGTAGTCCCTGGAACCAAGAGATTCATATTCATCTGACCAAAGACAGGTCTGTATCTTGCACAGAGTGGGCTCAGTAGTTCTCCAGGAACTGTTGGCTGGATCTCTGTTGACTGTCACAAGAGCTAAACTGCTCAGCTCACATTGTACGAACCAAAATTTAGGCTAACTAAATCCTAGTGGGGATGGAATGAGAGAGGAAAAGGAGTAAGCAAAGATGAGATATAATGTGAAAATGAATCTGGTATGTTCAGATCAGAGTTTGTTTGTGAAGCTGACATTATACAGTCTAGTTTTCTGCCTCATTTTCCTTTTCTTGGCTGCATTACCTTCCAGTCCAGAATTGTTTTCATTTATTATTACCATCCTTAGTTACCTAATTGTGCTACTAATGAATACAAATAATCCAGGCATCAGGCTTTTACAGACCCACTTGAGTGTACAAATAATGGTTTGTTGTGTAACCGCTGATTATAGGAGAGGGTAACTCACATTATGGAAAACGTGCTGAAATGTTGGTGATGGGGAAAACTCTGAATTCTATAATCCGCCTTTTAAATTATGAAAATGTATTGTCATTTTTGTTCATCAGGTTGTCCATGATGAGTAAATGTGAGACAATGTGAGCCAGGTTTTAAGCTCATGTACTTATATTTAGAACTTCCATTCCAATTTTTGAGGGGTCATATTAGCAGTATCACACATGAAATACATAGTTGGCTACCAAATTGCCTATTCAGGTGCACATGTATCAGGTTTGAGCAGTCAACATTAAGCATTTGCATTTCAAAATTGGATCTCTTGTGCTTGAAAGCCTTGAAAATGCTACTGTATGGTCAGCCTAGTGCAGCATCAGTTGAAATGCAGTTTGAATGCAATGTAGAGCTTCCAGTTGCTGCTTCAGAAAGTGTTATGCTGAATCTGGAACACTTTGCATAATTTAATTAATTATGCCACTAAAACCTGATTTTCTCTCAATTTAAGGCAAACAGCTTTTATGAGGGTGAACTGCAGCACCCAGGGATATCAGGTGTCCAAGCTTTTAATCCTATTACAAAGACTTGACAACCACTGATGGAAACTGGAAAAGCATAAGCCTCCAGAAGGGCAACAAGTGAAGAGGAAGAAGGCAACACAGATTTTTAATACTCTTTGAAACTACTGTACGCATTAAATCAAAATCAAATGTAAAAAGTGATAGAACTCGTAGCTTGCACTTCGTTGTGCAGCCGGTGAAGAGTGTCTAAGGAATAGCACTTATTTCACTTTGACATTAATGAAAATAACTGTTTCCTTTAAGAGGAAAATTGTTCTGCTTAACTAACATAAGAAAAACACAGCAAATGGCCAAGACTATTTGTATCTGTGTCTGTTCACTTAAAGTGTTCAGGAGTGCAACGGCCTGTAGTTTGAAAGTGGTTTCTAATGTTATGGATTGGATTGTCTATGAATCATTTTCCTTGTAAACAAATCTTGACAGACATGCCAGACTACAAGTAGTAAAGAATCTGTCACTGACTAAATGCTAGCCTCAATACTTTGTTTTCTAAAGCTTGTGTTCTCTCTTCCAATTTATTACTAGGTTCAATATCACTCTAAAACAATAGACACTATAATTATGAGGTAGAAGGGGATACTGATTTAGAAAAGCTCTAATTCTGGAGCCACATAAGCAGTGCCATAATTGGCAATCTCTGACTGACTGTGCAAATTTCTGTGACCAGCTTAGGAAGGGTCGCAGCAGAATTGACTCTATCTCCATATCGAGCACCAACATGTAACATGAAATTAACTGAACTGTAGGTGATCTTGCTAATAAATAGGGAAAATATCTTACTACTGGGAATTCAAGAGCTATATAAAATGCAAGCATCTTCCTTACTTATATTAACAAATATTCATATAATTGCTACTGCATATGTATTCTATGTATTCCTATATTTATATGTGATGTACGTATATATGAGACAGGAGTCTCAAAGGGGGAAAAGGATCTTTGCACAGGAGTTAGCAAGGCTCACTGGAAGAGCTTTAAACTAGATTTGAAATGGATAAAGCCAGGCTCACTAGAGGTAAGCCTGGGGGTGGCATGCCAACCTTGAGGGACAGTACGCTATTAAGGTCCTTCAGTCTGCTGTCTCAATGGAGGTAGGGGACGGTGACCCGTGTGGCAGCAAAGACACAAGGTTATTGATGTGTTAGAAACCATGCTAGAGCCTGAGAATGGTCATGCAGGAATTAGGGATTCTCCCCCCAAAAAGGTGTTTGTAGGCTACCCAACCAGGATGAAGAGGCAGAGAAAATATTCTATAAGCAGCTGGAAGAACTCTCACATGCACTAGTTTTTGTTCTCATGGGAGACCTACCAGATGTCTGCTGGAAATACAATACAGCAGAGAGAAAACAGTCTAGAAGGTTCCTGGCGTGTGTGAAAGATAATGTGCTGACAGCTGGTGAGGGAGCCAACTAGGGAAAGAGCCCTGCTGGACCTGTTGTTTACGGAGGACTTGTGGGTGATGTGATGGTTGGAGGCTATCTTGGGCATAGCAATAGTAAATGATAGAGTTTTTTATCCTTGGAGAAATAACAAAGTGGGGGTGGTCAGCAGAACTACTGCCTTGTACTTCTGGAGGGCAGAATTTGTCCTGTTTAGGAGCTTGGTTGACAGAGCCACTTGGGAGGCAGTCCTGAAGGACAAAGGAATCCAGGAAGGCTGGAAATTCAAGAAGGAAATCTTAAAGGCACAGGAGCAGGCTGTCCCTATGTGCTGAAAGACATGCGGCGGGATAGCAGACCGGACTGGATGGACAGAGAGCTTTGGCTGAAACTCAGTAAAAAAGGAGGAGTTTATAACCTTTGGAAGGAGGGTCAGGTAACTCACAGGACTACAAGAATGATGTAAGTTTATAGAGGGAGAAAATTAGAAGGGTCAAAGCCCAGCTAGAGCTTAATCTAGCTACTGCCATAAAAGACAACAAAAATGTTTCTATAAATGTATTAGCAATGAAAGGAGGGCTAAAGAGAGTCTCCATCCTTTACTGGATGTGGGGGAAACATAGTGACTAAGGATGAGGAAAAAGCTGAGGTACTTAATGCTTTCTTTGCCTTAGTCTTTAATAGTAAGACCAGACCAGTAGTTCTTCGGGTACCCAGCCCACTGAGCTGGAAGACAGGGATGGGGAGCAGAAAGAAGCCCCCATAATCCAAGGGGAAACAGGGACCTGCTACACCACTTAGTTTGCTGTGTAAAAAACCGGCTGGGTGGCTGAGCCCAAAGAGTGCTGGTGAATGGAGTTAAATCCAGTTGGTGGCCAGTCACAAATGGTGTTCCCCAGGGCTCAGTACTGGGGCCAGTTCTGTTTAATATCTTTATCAATGATCTGAATGAGGGGATCAAGTGCACCCTCAGTAAGTCTGCAGACAACACCAGGTTGATCTACTTGAGGATAGGAAGGCTCTACAGAGGGATCTGGGCAGGCTGTATCAATGGGCTGAGGCCAGTTGTATGAGGTTCAATAAGGCTCAGTTTCAGGATCTGCACTTGGGTTACAATAGTGCTGGCAGGCTTGGGAAGAGCGGCTGGAAAGCTGCCCCGTGGAAAAGGACCTGGGGTGTTGGTCAACAGCCAGTTGAATATAATCGAGCGGTGTGCCCAGATGGGCAAGAAGGTCAATGGCATCCTGGTTTGTATCAGAATTAGTGTGGCCAGGAAGACTAGGGAAGTCATTGTCTGCCTGTACTTGACATTGGCCACACCTCAAATACTATGCTTAGGTTTGGCTTCTTAACTGCAAGAAAGACAGTGTCCAAAGAAGGGCAGTGAAGCTGGTGATGAATCTAGAGCAAAAGTCCCACGAGGAGCATCTGACAGAACTGGGGTTGTTTAGCCTGGAGAAAAGGAGGCTTAGGGGAGACCTTATTGATGTCTACAGCTATCTGAAAGGTGGTTGTAGCTAAGTGGATGTCAGTCTCTTCTCGCAAGTAACAACAACTAGAACAAGAGGAAATGGCCTCAAGTTGCATCAGGGGAGGTTTAGATTGGATATTGTGAAAAAATTATTCCCTGAAATTCTTGTCAAGCATTGGAACAGGCTGCCCAGGGAAGTGGTTGAGTCCCCATCCTTGGAGGTATTTAGAAGATGGGTTGATGTGGTGACATGTGGACATGGTTTAGTGGTGGATTTGACAGTGTTAGATTAATGGTTGGACTTGATGATTTTAAAGGCATTTTCCAATCTAAATGATTTTAAGATTTTGTGATTTTTGGTCATTGTTTTTTAATGAAACTCTAGGTGCCAGAAAAGCTGTCTTATTATTTTATGGGCACATGCCCTAAGATGGGATGAATAACCATTTAGAACTGCCTATCTTTCTGTGTAGAATCTGTGACAACCCCTGTATTTTGGCTAAAATTAAGTGAGATTAACTCACTTTTCTGTTTAACTCTGATTTCCAGAGTCATATTATTTAATGCAAGAATATTCAAAAGAAGTGAAATGTATATGTCACAGTTCAAAAAGCAGAAAATTAGAGAAAAGAAGATTAAAAGGAAAAAAAATAAGGTTTTCCAGCTAAGATCTGGCTCTTTCAATTACGTATGTATTTGAAAATAGTTTAATGTTTTTTGAGAGTCTCCAAGTTCTCAAAATGCAGGAAAACATGTTCCCTTATCAGAGGTGATGAGATTCAAATCATGTATTAACCAGCTCAACTATGTACACTGCATAAAGGTTGTGACAATTTAATGTGAAATAATAAAAGTATATCCTATAATTGATTCTTTTCATTGTTTCATAAAATTGGTTTGTTTGATTGTGAGAGACTTTGCACTGAATTTTCATTATCTACTTCTGAACAATTTACACTGGGATTGAGACAGTATTGAGCTAATGAGTTAGAATTTATATTGAGCCTTAACTGTCCTCATGAAGTAACTAGGGAAAGAAAATCATGGCAGTAATGGAGTATTTTTCATTATAAACTATGTTGTACAGCTTTTACAATCAGGTTTTTAATAGATCCAGAGAAATTAAATTGGAATTCTACCAACTTTTGTGCTTTTGTCACCCCATAAAAACGATGTTAAAAAACGTCAAGACTAATGTGCTACTCCTCTTTCTACTGAAGTAAGGAGGAGGTAGTATCAGTCCTGTTGTTTTTCAGGCCCTGCTGTTCATTCAGTAACAAGATGAATGTAGAAAAACATTCAGAAACATGCATTTTGCTGTAATCCCTAATGCCAGTGGAAATTGAGTATAGGTTAAATAGGTCTTGACTGAGGTTACCCTAAAGTCTTTATGAAGAGAAATTCCCATGAAAATAGAAATTTTCAAAGTCAGGAGGGTGAAATTGTGCTCTATATGAAAAAGGAAGCAGCCATCTATTGCTTATGGGTATATTAATATTGTTGAGAATGCATGCATATCTAAATATTTATTAGTATATTCAAACATTGTTTATTTATTATTTATGGTAAATAAACATGGTGTGTAAACATACATAAACTCAATCTCAGCATTTTACATAGATACCCACTATGAATAAGTCATCAGATTGGAAGATTTAAAACTTTTTATTATATATAAATGTACAAATTAATGCTGTTATCTGAATTTTTAGTATTGTATGCTTCTGTTTAATTATGTGGGTATTTTTGATGAGGAGGTCTGCAATAGTGAAAAAGGGTGTTTCTCAAATATATGAATAAATTATTGCTCATCTCAACACTTATTTGTCCATATTCTTCTTTGCTGTTAGGCCATTCCACTACCAGAAGACTGCAGGAATCATTTAATAATCTCTTACATTTTAACTAATAATATAAAATAGAAACGGAATATACAAACCAGAATCATCAGCCAAGCATATAAGCATACATGTTGGTGCCCTCAAGAAATTAAAATTTTAGTTGCTTCCTATAATGTTTATTTATTCACAATTGCAAGAAGAAATATGACTGAAGTTTGAATTTTAATTGGCATAACAGGCAATATTCTTTTTTTAAACATTTTTCTGGTAAAATTATTCCCATATGTGTAAAGCAAATGCCATATATAGTTTTGCTTACTGAGAATGGCAAAAAAGGAAAAAAAAAAAAAAAAGGAAAACCAGAAGTCCTTCCCCCAACCTACATACTAAAAGAAGAAGAAAAAAAAAATTAAATAAGAAAATTGCCACTTGCAAAAAAAGGTTAGATTGCTGACCTTGCTTCCAAATTCATAAATTGAAAATTTGGAGTCTTCCTACATCCAAATAATATATATTCATTCCCCACAGGCAGCAGTGATGGTTCTTGGGATAAAGAAAAACTTCAGTCTCCCCCCACCCAAGGATCACAGGCCTCTGTTAACCACCCCAACTTGCCTGGACAACATAATGTTCCAGTTAGCCATCCTCTCAACCCTCTTCAACAGAGCCACCTTCTGCCAAATGGTACGGGTTGACATCTTTCAGCACTAACATCAGCAGTTTTCCAATTCCTGTCTTTATTTTGTGCTCATATAAATAGGCTTTGAAAAAAGAAAAGATGTGGGGAATACTGGAATACTTCTTTTGAAGTATTAAGCAGGGGAAGTGGAGACAATAAAGAACAAATACATATGCAATAATATCTATACTTAAAATAACTGCTAACCTGTGCATCAGTGGCATAATATGCATTGCTAAGGCACCTTGCAGCAGATACAAAAAAAAAAAAAACAACAAAACAAAAAACACCCAAAAATAAAAGGCCATTGCTTAGCAATGATATCATACATTACAATGATGCGAAGAAGGATGTCTAATAGCCTTTCCTTGTAGCTAGAAACCCTCCACCATTGTTAGTGATTTACCCACGCATATTCTGTGAGAGAATTGACATGTAGGTGCTTTGTCCTACAATGTGAACCATCTTGTCACCTATCACTTGAGTTATCCATCAGGAGAAAAAAAAAGGATGATCTTTTAAAAAAAATGCATAAACCTATTTTCCTTTTATTTTTCCCATCAGGGTTGGAACTTCCTTTTATGATGATGCCCCACCCATTAATTCCTGTGAGCCTACCTCCAGCATCTGTCACGATGGCAATGAGCCAGATGAATCACCTTAGTACCATTGCTAACATGGCAGCAGCAGCACAAGTGCAGAGTCCTCCATCCAGAGCTGAGACATCTGTCATTAAGGTAACTACATAAAAAAAAAACCACCAAACAAGCACACAAAATTCTAGCACACTTAAAACTGTTAGATATTATAAAGATGAATAGTTGTCAAATGCTATAAGGTAAGTCATAAAGTCACTCTATACAAGAAACCCAACTGTTGTAGCTCTGGGAACCCAGTAGGCTGCTGGTGACCAGTGTTACCTTCTCTTCTCCTTTCACTCTATAAATCATCATTAAAACAGTGTTTAAGCTGAAGCATTTTCATATAGAATACACAGCTCTCTCATTTCTTATATTTCATAGTCTGTGATCTAATGGCAGTGTTCCTCAAGGTACCAAATTGCTCCTTTCTTAAATTAGAAGAGACTCTTTCCAACTTTTAAATCTAAGCATTTGAACTGAAATGCTGCAAATTATCTGAAGAAGGATGAGAGGCTTGATACTTTATTTCTGCAAAACCTGAATTGCTAAATCATAGAACAGGATGGAATGAAGTTGCGCAGAACAAACCCAGTAGTCTGTAGGCCAGAACTGCAGTATTGTAGAAATATCTCAAAAATATCTAACATCTGAAATTGTCTACCCATTTTAGGTTTTGTTTGCTAACTGTAACTGAATCAATCTGGTTAAAGAGGTATTTATTTAGCAGAGGCATGAAGTCTTCTGATTGAAGATGTTCCATTTTCATTTTAAAGGCATTTCCCCCTTAACAGTGGATATTTATAATTTGAGATACCTGCATTTTTACCTGCTATCCTTCTTTAGTTCTAATAAATGAGATACAGAAAGTACACAAACTTTTGTGCTTTTTGTTAACATTCATATGTTAGAAATAGACATGCAAAGGCAAGGATATTGATATTTTAGGGCTACATTGGAAATCTGTTCATTAATGTAATTCCACTGACAAAACAAATGGGTAAACTTAAAATCTCTTGGACCTTCAAATCAGGATTGCAAAAGTTTTGAAGTCCATAATGTTTTAACCAGGGTGAAGAGGTCTGACTTTATTAAGATATTCAATATGCTTGTGTTCCTGTCCTCTTTAACCTAACAAGCCCAGAATCATAAATAAGCATTCAGTTAAACGTCAGCAAGTCTGTGATGCTGTTGACCTAGAAGAATATGGTCTGATGACCTAATTTAAGTACCTGCACTTTCAAATGTAACATCTTCTCTGGAGGCCTTCAGTGGCATCCCTTTCACACCTTTGATGACATAAGGAGCTAAGACATTGATTTGAGAAGAATTCTTCCTTTAGGTGCTATGTCAGCAAGGCTTGATTCCACCTTTATGTCCATCTTTCCCATATCTTGGGAATATAAACATTCTGCTGCTTACTGTTCAATTACATGGTGATTTGGGCACCTTTTCTTTTTTCCCTATTTTCTCTTTATCAATATGTAGTAAGAGTTACATGATGCTCAAGTTCTCTGGAGCATGCATGGTGCTCTATTTAATTCTGAATTTATTTTCTTATTTGGAACTGTGACTACTGATATTAAAAAGTTATCTAAACAATGAAGATTAGGATGGAGCACATGCTAAATTACACCCAACAAGTATGAATTACTGTGGCAACAAAGCTTTGTTTTCACTGTTTTTTTCTAATGTTTTCCCTTCTCTCATTTTCTGTGAGCTGTTTGATTTCATATGTGAGTACAAAATTTGACCTTCACAAGCATCAGTAGCCTTCTGTTTAAACTTTGACAAGCTGACTTTTAGTGTGTAAAGTTGATTTACAAGCCAGTTCTATGTATTGAAGTTGCCTAAGTTACTTTGGCCTACATTTAAATAAGTCTATGAGAGCATACCCCAATGTGACCCCTCATCTTTGTCTCTGGTTACCAAAATCAGGTATGTTTGAGGTACAGCATAGCTCTAGGCTATGTAAAAAAGGTTTTCGTTTGTGGAAAGCAGGTCCTGGTGTGTTTACAGATCTCACTCCATTATAAGAGTGTTGCTGGATGCAGGAGGCCCTTAACTAAGAAGTACTTCTGTCTCATTGAGTTAAACCTGTCTAGTACATTTTAAAGTATTGTACTCTAAAAGGAAGACTCTGTCACCATGTAACTGTGTATGTTATTTTAACCACAGGCAGTGCCATATCACAAAACTTCCTGTATCATAGAATCATAGAATCATAGAATAGTAAGGGTTGGAAAGGACCTCAAGATCATCAAGTTCCAACCCCCCCGCCATGGGCAGGGACACCTCCCACTAAACCATGCCATCCAAGGCTATGTCCAACCCCACCTTGAACGCCGCCAGGGATGAAGCATTCACAACTTCCCTGGGCAACCCATTCCAGGGCCCCACCACCCTCACAATAAAGAATTTCTTCCTCATATCCAATCTAAACCTCCCCTGTTTAAGTTTAAACCCATTACCCCTTGTCCTCTCACCACAGTCCCTAATGAAGAGTCCCTCCCCAGCATCCCTGTAGGCCCCCTTGAGATATTGGAAGGCTGCTATGAGGTCTCCATGCAGCCTTCTCTTCTCCAGGCTGAACAGCCCCAATTTTCTCAGCCTATCTTCATACGAGAGGTGCTCCAGTCCCCTGATCATCTTCGTGGCCCTCCTCTGCACTTGTTCTAACACTTCCATGTCCTTTTTATGTTGAGGACACCAGAACTGCACGCAATACTCCAAGTGAGGTCTCACGAGAGCAGAGTAGAGGGGCAGGATCACCTCCCTCGACCTGCTGGTCACACTCCTTTTGATGCAGCCCAGGATACGGTTGGCCTTCTGGGCTGCAAGCGCACACTGCCGGCTCATGTTCATTTTTTCATCAACCCACACCCCCAAGTCCTTCTCCGCAGGGCTGCTCTCAATCTCCTCCCAGCCCAATATGTCCAAGAGTTCCTTCTTAGCAAGCTTATTCTTGTAGCCCATCTAGTTAAAATGATAGTTTCATTATAATCTAGGTGAAGATTTTGAAAGTACCTAGCAATTTTGGTTTTCTGTTTGAAATAATTTGGCAGCACTTTGTAACTGGATTATTTTTTTTTCCAAAATAATCCTTATTTAAGCATTTGTTTGTATTAATAGTCTAGAATAATAAAACTATTTATCTCTGCCATTTCTGAAAATTCAACTTTCCTGTATTCATGCTAATTCAATCTTCATTATATATGCCAACTTTTGCGCAACTCCTGGTATAATATCTTGAGCAAGTTGTTTAAAAAAACAGGTTTTGTGTTCCCATCTGGTTCGAAGAAAACTGTAAGTTAAAAAGGTGGATTTACAATGAAGTATTTTTAAATGACCAAATTAATCTAAGTTCTATATAAAAAGGTGTGCTCACTCAAGGATGAAATACACATTTTTTGAAGTATGCATGATTGAGTTGGAATTTTGGGACATTTAGGTAGAAGCTCTTGGAGACACTACCTAAGTGCTGCTGTGACTTCTTCAGTCAAGGTCTGTGAGATATTGCCCACAATACACTTGCACTGCAGGTAAATGCATAAACACAAGTGTTAATATTGTCATCCAAAACTCAGTTCTAATTGTAAGATCTCGTGGCACACAGTTATTTCAATAACACTGTAAGCTAAGGAACTTACAGGACTTTCCTGCTGTTTCCTTCAGCCCCTTTACAGAACAACACGTCTAGATTTAAGTCCTCTGTTTTGTCTGTGGTAGATGAATATGGCCATGTGGATAGAGAGAGCATGGCCAAGTAATTATGCTCCTATTTTTTCATCATAGAATCACAGAATCATAGAACAGTTGGAGTTGGAAAGTATCTTAAGATCCTTAAGGTTCCAACCACCCTGCTATGGGCAGGGACACCTCACACTACACCATGTCACCCAAGGCTCTGTCCAGCCTGGCGTTGACCACTACCAGGGATGGAGCATTTACCACTTCTTTAGGCAACTTGTTCCAGTGCCTTACCACCCTCACAGTAAAGAACTTCTTTCTAACATCCAGTCTAAACATCCCCTGTTTAAGTTTGAACCCGTCATCCGTTGTCCTATCACTACAGTGCCTGATGAAGAGTCCCTGTCTGGCACCCTTATAGGCCCCCTTCAGGTACTGGAAGGCTGCTATGAGGTCTCCACACAGCCTTCTGTCCTCCAGGCTGAACAGCCCCAACTTTCTCAGCCTGTCTTAATACGGGAGGTGCTCCAGTCCCCTGATCATCCTCGTGGCCCTCCTCTGGACTTATTCCAACACTTCCATGTCCTTTGTTGAGGAGAGTTGAGGACATGCTGAGGACACCAGAACTATGATTCTATGATTTTATGCCCCGCAGATGGATTTCATCAGGTCCCATGGACTTGTGCACGTTCAGATTCTTAAGGTAGTCTCAAACCAAATCCTCTCCTGCAGTGGGCCTAAGGCCTTCATTCTTACAGTCCCTACGTCCGCCTTCCAACACTTGGGTGGTGTGGTCAGAGTATTTGCCAGTGAAGAATGAGGTAAAGAAGTCATTAAGAACCTCAGCCTTCTCCAAATCCAGGGTAGCCAGTTCTCCTGATAGCTTCTGCAGAAGGCCCACGTTGTCCCTAGTTTGTCTTTTATTGCAATGTAATTACATAATCCCTTCCTGTTATCTTTCATATCCCTAGCCAAGTTTAATTCTAAGTGGGCCTTAGCTTTCCTAACCTGGTCCCTAGCTTCCCAGACAACATCCCTGTATTCTTCCCAGGCCACCTGTCCTTGCTTACACCTTTCATAAGCCTCTTTTTTCATAGAATCGTAAAATCATAGAATAGTTAGGTTTGGAAAGGACCTTGAGATCATCTAGTTCCAACCCCCCTGCCATGGGCAGGGACACCTTCAACTAAACCATGCTACCCAAGACTCTGTCCAACCCGGCCTTGAACACCGCCAGCGATGGAGCATTCACAACTTCCCTGGGCAACCCATTCCAGTGCCTCACCACCCTTGTAGTAAAGAATTTCTTGCTCATATCCAATCTAAACTTCCCCTGTTGAAGTTTGAACCTGTTACCCCTTGTCCTCTCACCACAGTCCCTAATAGAGTCCCTCCCCAGCATCCCTGTAGGCCCCCTTCAGATACTGGAAGGCTGCTATGAGGTCTCCATGCAGCCTTCTCTTCTCCAGGCTGAACAGCCCCAACTTTCTCATCGTATCTTCATACGGGAGGTGCTCCAGTCCCCTGATCATCCTCATGGCCCTCCTCTGCACTTGTTCCAACAGTTCCATGTCCTTTTTATGTTGAGGACATTTTCCTCAGCAGCTCCTTATCCATCCAAGGAGGTCTCCTGGCCCTCCTGCTGAACTTCCTTCTAGTTGGGATGCAACACTCCTGAGCTTGTAGCAGGTGATCCTTGAATATCAACCAACAGTCTTGGGCCCCCCTGCCCATTAGGGCTATGTCCCATGGAACCTTACTAAGCAGGTTCCTGAAGAGGCCAAAGTCTGCTCTCTTGAAATCCAGGGCAGTGAGCTTGCTGCACGCTCTTCTCACTGTCCTGAGGATCTTGAACTCAACCAACTCGTGATCGCTACAACCATGGCTGCCCAGAGGCGTCACATTTCCAACCAGCACTTCCCTGTTGGTGAGGACGAGGTCAAGCATGGCACCTCTCCTTGTTGGCTCCTCTATTACTTGCAGAAGTAAGCTGTCTTCTACACAATCGAGGAACTTCCTGGATTGCTTGTGCCGGGCGTTCTCATCCCTCCAACAGATATCAGGGTGGTTGAAGTCCCCCATGAGAACAAGGGCCTGCAAGCGTGAGGCTCTTCCTATCTCTCTATAGAGTACTTCATCCACAGAGTCCCCTTGATCAGGCGGTCTGTGACATATCCCCACAATAATGTCTCCCGTCACTGTTCTCCCTTTAACCCTGACCCTCAAACTCTCTGTTGACTGCTCACCTGTCCCCAGACAGAGTTCCGTCCTCTCCAGCCTATCCCTAACATAAATAGCAACTCCCCCTCCCCGCCTGCCGGGCCTGTCTTTCCTAAAGAGCCAGTAACCTTCCATTTCAACACACCAGTCATAGGATCCATACCACCATGTTGCTGTGATACCTATTATATAATACACCCATAGACATGCACACATCTCTAATTCCTCTTGTTTGTTCCCCGTGCTATGGGTGTTTGTATAGAGGCATCTGAGTTGAGCTCCAATTGAAGCCGGCTCACTGGCTGGAGCAGCTGGAATATCTCTCCATCCCTCCGAGCATTTATTACAGGTGCTGGCAACTGACTAGGAGTGCTGGGATGGAATGATGCCCCCCTCCCCCAACACATCTACTTTAAAGCATGCTTGACTAGTCTGGCAAGCCTCCTACCAAAACTGCTCTTCCCCTTCTTTGTCAGACCAGCTCCACCAGCCCCCAGTAGACCTGGCCTACTAAATTGAGTCCCCTCTTCAAGATACCCAAACCCCTGACTATGGCACCACCTTTCTAACCATTTATTAACCTGGACAATCCTCCTAGCCTTTTCAAGGTCCTGCCCTGTATCCTGGAGAATTGACGAAAAGACAATCTGAGCTCCAGAGCCCCTAACTACCTTTCCCAGAGCTCTGTAGTCCTTCTTTATGTTTTCCAGGCTACTGCTATCTGTATCACTAGCACCCACATGGATCACTGGAAGTGGGTAGTAGTCAGTGGGACTTATTCGACCAGGCAGCCTCTCTGCAACATCCCTGATCCGAGCCCCTGGTAGGCAACACACCTCCCTTGAGAGTGGGTCAGTACTGAACAGGATTGAAATATAAACCCCAGCAACATAAAAGTGTGAATTCATTATTAAGGGAAATTTCGTCACATGGGCATAGGCATAATGTCACTGACAATTTCCCTGTTCCTCACTAGGCCTAGTCAGAGGCTGTCGTTTTAGTGTCTTTTGAATTATGTGCACTGAGTAGTTGAGTAGGAAACTCTAATCAGCATACTTTTTGAACTTCTCACTGACAATGTAAAGTTTATGAATTTTAACTTATATCACAATCAAAATAATTAGAGAATAGATGTAAGAGAGAAGGTGAAACCTTTTTTCTTTATTTTTATAGGAATGGATAAATAGCGCAATTGCTGTCTTTCACAAAACCATTTGTTATTAGAATCAATTCTTCCTTTATTTTACTGCTCCATTTTTAGGCTTTTTGGTTTTGTTTTACTTATCTTCTGGTTCCCGTTTTAACCCTAATTTTACTGACATGTTTCTCCTCAGTGATAATGTTTCCACAAGTTGATTTGAAAAGTCTGTGAATCACTCATCTTGGAGTTCATAGTGAAATTATAGTGTCGATTTGATATTACACTGCAAGATCTTTACAATTTTAAACTTTGCTTGAAAGTTAGACCTCTGAGAAACAACTACTTTGAAAATTAAATCAGTAGTAACCTTATCTAATTAAGTAACAAAACCCAAAATTAAGTCTTAGAAAATCTGAGTCTTCATATTGTAGATAATCTGGCTCATTGAATAGAATTGCCTTTGTGAACAGTGCCACAGTAGATGGCTTGCTGACCTTTCCTTCCAATTCACTAAGTTCACAGTGCTGTTATCTTTAAACTTACAAAGCTTCAAATGCTTTTCTATTACCAGGTCATATTTCATTTCTTCATGATAAGAAGTTGGAATAAAGCTAAGATCATGTAGTAACCAAACATTTTATCCTGCTATGTTCAGGGGATGAGACGAAGAAAAAATTACAAGGGAAGCCCTACAAAGCAACACCTTAGATTTGACAGTGAACTCTGAGCTCTAAAATCTTCAGAATTATATTTCAGAAGAGTGTTGTGCCCTTTCAAACATGACACGAACATTAGATGTCTTTCTGTAATAGAATGTTTAGATATATGAGTTGAATGAATAAGAGGAGAGCAACAACAAGCAGGGACAGCAGATTGTGACAGCAGTGAATTGCAGTGTGACAGCTGTGACCTGGGGATGCTTCAGACATGAGGTGGCTTTCATCACCTGCCCATGGTTTCAAAGGCTCATCTTGTTAGCAGTCTCACTACATCACTTTTTTCACACAGCAGAAAGATGTATGAAAATATGAAGGACATACCTCATATTAATAATAACTTTGTAAAATTTAGAGCAGCATGCCAGGATAAAAGATTGCACTTTATCCATATAATGTTATTAATACTTACAGAAAGTATTAAGAGTAAAGCAGAAGAAACTAGTGCCTCCAGCTGAAAAAGTGACCAGTGACACAGGGGTTTTCCAGTGCATATTAAATCTGCGAGGCTAAATGTTGCTAATTCTCTAAATATTTCACAGCGCTGATTGCATTATACTTGTTTATAACTTGTTTATATATGCGTATATATATATATTCCTGTTATCTAATAGCAGAAATTTGAACTTTGAGAGAGTTCAAGCCTTGTGACCAAGGCTGCAGCCCACGGACGGTGCAAGGCAGGTAGTGAGCCCCTGGCACTCCAGGCCCAGGGCTTCTTAGAGTCAGGTTGCTTGGGAATGCAGCCCAAAGCAGGTGGTAAACTCCATCCAAGGATAAATGCTGGCATAAGACCAAAATTAACCATTAATTTATTTAGCCAAGATTGCTGCTGACAGATTTTTTTAATTCAGTTTATAGGTCTATTCTGACAAGAATTTTTATTTTAGCATTCATTCCCTTTTTCATTTTTCATTGGCAGTGTGTGTTCCTATTGATGTAATTTATCATTCCCATAATTCCCCTATAATTTCACTTATAATTGTTGCCAAAACATCCAGTTAATAGCCAAAGTGGATAAATATTATAATGTCATACAGAAATAGCAGACCAGACTACATTTCAGTGTTTCACATCAGAGTGTTGGTGAGCAAGTTCAGAGAGTGGACCTGAAAGGAAGCAGACTGAAAGAGGAAAATGAGCAAGTTCATTCCATGGAGGGGGTGGGCAGCAAAGAGACTCCAGAAGTTTCAGCTTAAGTTTTCTGTAACTGTTGTGTGAGCAGCCTTATATTTAATGCAGACTTAATACCAAAAGATACTACTGGCCATCAGAAGATTTCAGTGTAGAAGAGTTTACTGATAACTTACAGAAATTGTAACTTTTTTTGTAGGATGGGATGAAGTATTTCTCAAAATTATCTGGCACACAGTCCAGTAGGAAGCACCTTGAAAGTACAGTTAGACATCCTGGACAGAAAACCCTTCTGCTTTGCTGTTATTATCATAGAATCATAGAATAGTTAGGGCTGGAAAGGACCTTCAGATCATCTAGTTCCAACCCCCTTGCCATGGGCAGGGACACCTCCAACTAAACCATGTCACCCAAGGCTCTGTCCAGCCCGGCCTTGAACACCGCCAACGATGAAGCATTCACAACTTCCCTGGGCAACCCATTCCAATCCCTCACCACCCTAACAGTAGAGAATAAACTTGAGAAAACTTCCAGGGTTATCAGTATATCAGATGTTACTGTAAAATTGTCTGATGAGTATCTTCATGCATTGAGTAAAATTGCATCCTAAGCCTATGTTAAAGGACCATCGCTGAATTTCAAAATACGTAAGACTAACATTAAGAAATACCAGAATGCCTCTGCAACCTAATGTGACATGCGTATAGTACAGTGTAATTTTAATTTCACCATCACATATTGTGTTTACCCACAGAACCACTACCTCGTTCAGTGATTTTTTTTTTTTTTTTTTTGTATGTTTTGTTTTATAAGTTAATGTCTGGCTCAGTCTTCTTTAACTTATCTGATCTGAATCCTGTGTTGAATGCAAAAGTTTTCTATGGATACTTCTGTGCCTTACAGGAATAGTATTATGCAAAAAGTGGTAGGTACACATTTGCACCATTCTCATAAAGCTGGGTATGCTACATCCATTTTACAGAACGGAAATAAGAACAAAAGTATTTCTACCCTAAATTAGCAGAAATGCCCTTTTTAGATGCCTAACTTGAAAAATGCCCGACATTTCAGGAAACCTATTATTTTGAAAGACATTTGTTCAATCAAAACAGAAATTTTGACATTACTTTAAAGTGTTTGTCTTGATTGCACAGAAAAATGTAATATGCACAAGTGCAGGAAAAGTAAAGTACTTTCATGTCCTCATTATCTGATACACAAAGTAAAAGTAAGTTTTCTTCACATAAGGAGAAATCTAATTCAATATAAAATATTTAAATAGTAAGAAGTCATTACAGTAAATGTTCTAGAATAAAAATGAGACTATCAGCTTGTAAAAATATCTGCTTTTACATATTGGGAAAGAAAATGTGAAAATTGTGATACACGTATAAAGTTTGAAGGATATTATAAAGCAAATTAATATTTCATTTTATTTATTCATTAAAGCTATTTGCATGAGCTTGAGCATAGCAGAGGAAATCTGCAGGTTAGAATAACTTATTTTATTAAAAATGTTAATATAAATATGTATATGCACACTTCTTATTCTTCCTTTACTGAGAAGATCTTAGGCCAAAGTGTAGCTGAACTCCTTCAGTTTGCCTTAATCATAGAATCATACAATAGTTCGGGTTGGAAAGGACCATAAGATCATGTAGTTCCAACTCCCCTGCCACGGTCAGGTAGACCACGCACTAAACGATGTGACCCAAGACTTCATCCAGCCTGGCCCACCTTATAAATTAGCTATATCTATATGATCAAAATTATTTATTTTAACTTTTAATACAGATTTCTTGGGATTTTTTTATAATGGGCTTAGAGGACTGTAACTGTATGTCTGCTAGGTTGTGATTTCGAATAATGTCTTTTTTTTAATAATATGGAATCCTAGTATTTGTTTTAACATGCATGTTTCTGAGGTGCAGTTCGAACCTAATAGCAGCCATATGCTCACATAAATTATTTTGTGTCATGTAAAATAGATATCTAAAGATAACACCTGACATAGAGAAGGTAATACAAATTTTTCTGTTTGGCAGTTTGCATATTCACATGTATAGCAGCAAACTATAAATGTGGTGTAAGATTAATTTGATGCCAAATGGCCATGAGGCCAGGTACAAGAGATGGGATTCATTTTGCTGTCTTCTAGGACATAATTCATTGGACATATTTTAGAAAGCTACTTTAGAATCAGGTGAGTTGTACCTTGGAAATGTAAATGTGCAGGTAAAAAATGAGCCTAGGGTGACTAGCTCAGATGTAGACATTTTTAGTACTGATAGTGGCATGCATTCAGATGAATTCTTGTTGCTTGGCTGGATGTACAGTTTGGATTCACTTTGAGGGGTGAATTCCTAGTGGTGCTTCTTAGGCTTGAATAGTTGTTCTTCAAGTAAGACTAAATTTTCAAAGGAGGAATAAAAAAGCAGAAAACCGCAGGGAAAGTCTGTCCAACTTGCTAATAAATTACTAATTCAATTTGGAGAGTTTTTTTGCATGTCTATACGTTTGCATGTTGCATGGGTTTTGTAGGTTTTTTTATATACCTCTGGAGAGTACTTTGTTAGATCAAATATTCACTTAGAAGGCAAAATGTAATTTATTAATTCAGTTGAAAGGATGCACACAAAAAAAGAAATAGGTCCAAAATAACTTGTAAATATTAGGACTAAGCATTAATTTGGAGTCTTAGGTGTTGTAGACTGAAGCTCAAAGAAAAATGAAACTGTATAAGCAAAATGTCCTGTTGGAGGGAATACAAAAGATACCCATGTAATTCAAGTCGTTCACTTATTCAAATAATATAGTGTCAAATAAGTATGCCATTTTACAAGAAAGCCATTCCTGGAATACTTCTCACACAAGTTCAAAGTAGATTAGTAAGGAACTGAAGAGTAAAAAATCTGTTTTCGTCATTGTGAAAGAGGTTATTATAGTTTTACTACAAAAAGGCTTGGAAGCCAGGTGCCTTCCTAGAAAGGTCAGAATATTATAAATCTCTTTCTGATTAAACACTTTTGCTTGTTTTTTTTTTTTTTTCTAATTAATAGTGTATGAAACAGCATGTCATCTCTCCGTTCCCCAGTATGAAGTAACCTGTACTGTTGAAAAGTGTGATGCTGAAAATAAGTTATTTTATCCTCTAATGAGTTGAAGCACAAATGTCCTTGGAGTTTAAGTACTGAAGAGAGTGAAGACAGCCAAATAGTTTTAAAGGCAATATACCTGTAGAGCTATATTTAGTTGCATGTCTAGAGCTCAGTCCATGACTAAAATTAAAGTATGAGTGAGTAAACCCAAGAGATGAGTCTTACAGAGAAACTAGAACAAAGGAGAAAGCTGAGACATGAAGGTGGTGAGAACCTAAGAGATACCACTGCCTTGTCTGTCTTTTTAGGAGCAGAAGTACTAATCTTACGCATATTATCTGAAATGTCTTCTTTTGAATAGTGATACAGGGACCAACAGTTGAACTCCATCAACTTCATGTTTTCGTATATTTTTGAGGAAGACTTTTGGTAATGCACTTTTCAAACAATGAAAATATTTTGCTGGAGCAGAATAAAGGAGGCAAAAAAAAAACCCCAAAACTAATATTGGATAACTACCTTTGTGACCTGGTAAGAAGAAAAAGGCATATATGATGTAGGGATGAAAGTATTTATGGGCTTTTGGATACCATTACTAATATATGAAGATAAATCTTAGTAGGAAGTTACTTAAAAGGAACTTTTGGAATGAGATCGTACAGTATGTCTTTGAATCTTTGCAAAGAGCTATTTGAAAGATGTGGAAATATATACTTCCATTTTACTTGGAGAGGCTAAGACAGTGTTATGCTGCGGATGATACCAGATATTCTAAAACTAAATTGGAGTGGTTGCTAGTTCTGGAGACAACTTCAATGTCATAAGTTAAAATCTCTAATAGTTAAAATCTTTTACCTGTTCTTTGCAAAATAGTAATAATAAAAAATGCCTGGTGTCAAGGGAAAAATCCTGTTATTTATGAAATGGACTTGATGTTGTAGGTGTGCAACATTATGTCAGTGAAGTAAGAGTATGAGAAAGGGCACTGCAGCTCTCCAGAGTGAAAGTTTCATATATTGTACGAATATTTTTGGAGGAGTTAAATGTCAGATTCTTAAATGCTTAGGATTCATGATTTGGATCTGGTTGTAAAGAGCCCCAAGATAAGGAGTGCTTTAAATTTGGCCCTGAAGAGTATGTTGTCCATTGCTTAATAAAGGCTCCAGTCCTAATTGAGAGTCTTACCAGTTTTGAAAAGTTGGTCAACCATTTGTTAAATGGCTAAAATTGTTCGCACTACTTTTTACTTGTGAGTGCATGTAGAAACAAATAGGGAAGCAAAAAACTGTAAAAAAGGGTAGCTAGTGAGGGTTATGTTTTGCGAGCAATAAATAATTCTGTTTCTTGCTTTCTCTTAAATGTTGGCAATAGAGTTTTGGGAGCTATTCAGCTCATCAACCAGTAAGTGCAAGGATGGTTGTTTTTGGCATCCTACTGCCTCTCCAGAAGGCAGCACATCTTTTGTGGGTCCTGTCTGTCAACTTGTTATGGACGTCTCAAATATGGCTCAGATTTGTGGCTCAAATGGCTCAAATGTGAGCACCTGAATTGAACTGTAAGTATCTGGTTTTGGAGAAGCCACCATTGACTTTATTGTCTTTATCCCAGCTGACTGAAATGGGAGAGAACTTACCTTCAAGATTGGCCCCCTCATGTAGCATCCTACATACGGGTCTCTGAAATTTCATCTCTAGCTCATGTCTCAAAACTGCATTTAGATAGAGACATTCATATGTGTTGATTTCAAATTGAACCCTGCACAGTTTCCTCCTCATGCTTTATTTTTGCAAAGTCACTCAGATTTTATCTCTTTCTCTCTCTCTTTTTACTTATGTGTTAAGAGGCAATGAGCCTATAGCTCAAATTAGTGCAGTGAGACTACAGTACAAGCCAACACCAGATTCTCTAGAGATACCTTTAATTAAGTAGAGTTAAGTTTGTCCTGGGACTTGACAAGTGTTAGGAAAAATACTGGACAGTGGACAGTATCCTAGGTGATTACTGTTGTCAGCATTATAATACAGTAAATTCTGTTTGTTTGCTGTGTCATGTAGACTTACTTGTATTAAGTGGCATTTTTGCAGAATTTACAAAATAGCTCTTATTATCTGACTTCTTTATTGATCACAGTTTTGCACATTTCCTCTTTTGATAATTTGAAATTAAGTCTAAATGTGATAGTAATATTTTACCACAGACAAAATCCATCTTATCTACACAAAATCTCTAGTAAGAAAGGCAGCTTATATTGATATTCCAGCTCCATTAGTTTATCATGATGACTTTTTAGAGCTGCAGAGTATTTCAGTTAATTTTTAGTAGCATTTCCATTTATTATTTCATCTAGTTTTGATAAAGACAAAAAATTGCTATAGACTATATTATTGATTGTGGAGTTATGAAGCAAGGATATAAAAAAATGAGTTAAACTAGTAAATTAATTTATTCTCAATTCCTGCATGGTTCAATCCCATGTTTTGTTGGAGTTAAAGGGTATTTTACAAATGAATTGATAAAGCCAGTGTATATAGTTTTTTCATAGAGTTTGTCTGCTATGTCATATTATGTACTAAAAAAAAATTATTATTTATTTTGTTTGTGGAGTAATTATATTTTGTTTTACTGTGCATTCCCTTTGCTCTATCCGTCTCATAATATGCGCTGTAAAAGCACACATAAATAAATAGGATAAACAAATTAAGCTGTTTAAATAAATTAATTTACTCTGAAGCTCTGTATTCAAATCTTATGTGCTCACTGGATTTCACTTTAATGAAACCCTTCTAAGGACAATACATTGTATGCCAAACACTGAAATTATATATTAAATGAATGATTAAATGTGCCATGTTCCAATTTATACCAAATCTGTACGCTGTGCATGTTTAAATCCTCCTAAATCTGAAGAAATAAATCTTTTGCATTCTGAAAACATCTGCATTCTAATCCTCCTCTTGAACACCCGGTTCACGGACATATAAACACAATCAAAGTTATAATAAGCCTCGCGGTATGATGCAGTTAAACTATCCTTATCAATGTTTTTGACTTAAAATCTGTGCAACTAGTAGAGTGGTATCCATTTAAATGTCTTGAAACATTGCTCGGGAAAGTCTGCTCCCACTCCACCAATAGACCCATAGAATCCGTTCGCAATCAGAATCTCAAGTTTAACAAATACTTATTATGAAGCTTACCTGGAACAAATTTATTGATTACTATAGACAGTCATATTGGTAAGTTTCATAGAATGCATTCAGAGAAATAAATATTCGTCTAGCTACTGTGCATGAAAAATAATGACTGCTGCAAAAACAATTTGCTGTGTGAGGAATGTGATGCTGTTTTCAGGAAAACTTTTAGGCATTTGCAACACCAAGGTTTCATATGTGTTATTGAACATATGTATGAACACATACTTTCAGTATTATTTCATTACTAAAAGCTTTCAGTGAGTTTAGTGTATATAAGTTGTTGGCTTGTTTGTTGATTTTAGTTTGGGCTGTTTGGGGTTTTTGTTTTGTTTTGTTGTTTTTATTAGGAGTCAGTATTTCAATTATCAAAAGAAAAAAAAAAAAAGGCAGCAAAACCAACAAAAAAATCCTAGTGTAACATTTTCAGCCTCTCCAATAGATTTCCGTTATAGGCATTATTTATTTTTATCACTGTTCAAACTGACCTAACTCACACATATTTTAGCAATGGCATGGAGTTTTGGGAGCTATTAGCAATAAAAAGGAAACTGCAGGGAAAGATAGAGAATTTTCTAGAAAGGACTGTTATGAGGTCATCTCCCTTTGTTTATTGTTTCTGCCAAAGGTCTCTGTAAATGTCAGATATTTCTATCTGCTACATGCCGATGGTTCTCATAACAGAAGTGCAGTTCAAACCATCACAGTCCTCATGCTCTTAATTTTCAGAATCAAGGAACATCTCAAAGTGCATCATAGCTCCTCCTGGCTACCATGCCAGTCATTCCCCTGGGGAGAAAATAATGAATGGGTGTTTCTTCCCCATTTTGAAATAGTGACATGGCCAGCTATATGGCCACGTTGTTACAAAAAATGTGGTTCATTCCAGGTTTGTTCTTCATGGTATAAGCAGATATTTGGACTTCCATCAGTTACTAGTATAGTTTAGGGAGATTATATTTTCTTTATGATCCATAGCAGTTCCATAAGATATAGTTGCTCAAGAAATCCCCTTGAAATTAAAATGTGGAGTAAAATTCAGCATAAACTGTAACAGACGCAACAGTGTCTGATCTTTATTTATATTACAAAAGTGAGACTAAAGTCTACAAGCCAAAATGTATACTTCCAATTCAACAGCATGCTGATAGAAGGGGGGGGGGGGGGGGGGGGGGGCGGAGGGGGAGAAGAATTAAAAAACGGTGAAACAAACCCCTTGTTTTTATAAGTAGTTCAGAAATCAGTTTAAAAGCCTGACAGGATGAGCAGTGCTCATATTGCATACTAAAACGTAAGGTCTAGCATCCTAAAATTGCAAAGCTGGCTTTGAGAATACCCTGCAAATCCTGGACACCTCACAGTGGAAAGAATAGGTTGTTGTTTAGAAGGAAGATACATTTTAGTGAAGTGGAAACAGAATTTTATTTTAACATTCCTTTTTTTTTTTTTTCTTGTAATTATTTTTTGTGGTGTCTAGGAGCGTGTTCCTGATAGCCCTTCTCCTGCTCCTTCTCTTGAAGAGGGCCGAAGACCTGGCAGCCATCCATCCTCTCATCGAAGCAGCAGTGTGTCCAGCTCTCCTGCACGGACTGAGAGCTCTTCAGACAGAATCCGTAGGTCACATTCTTCTCCTTGTCACCACTTCAAATTTGATTAGGTGCAGCTGGTTTTTCTAATCAAAATGCCCTCATCTTAAATAGATCTCAAATGTATCATGTTCCAAAGTTCAGCTGCAATAACTATCTCCCAACATTATGTTCCCCAGTTTACAGTATCATAATATCTGATGCTGCATTAACGGGTACTGGTATAAACTGCCATCATGTCATATTAAGCATAAAGATATGAGCTATGATACACAGAATTGCAGCTGAGAAGCAATTTGCTAGATTAGTTTTAGAACTGAACATATAGTGCAAACATTTTTTAAAGAAATTGAGTTTTATTTAATCTGGTTACTCTGGTTTGATTTCTAAATTGAATCTGACTTCATAAGCAACGTTTTACATGGTAGAATTGCTTGGTAAAGAGAAGAATTAGGTTAAATCAATATAAAAATGTGTGTACTTCATAATTTTTTTTAATATACAAATTTGGAATGGCAAGAAATATGATATAGGGAGTATTGTCACCTCATAGCTCACAAGGGGTGGAGTGAAATTAAACCATAGTGTCTCAGAGTGATACCATTTTTATCAAGGCTGCAAGTACAGGATGTAAATTACATGGCAAAAGCCCTGAGTTCTATGATATTCTAGTACAAAAGCCTGGAAATCAAGGTTGTATACACATTTTTATGGGTAGTTACTTAAATTCATATTGTGCTTGTCCATTCCTTTTATTATTGCTCCATTGCAGGTTTTTGTGCTTTCAGGGCATCTTCCCACAGTGGAATTTGTTAGTAGGTGAATCTAGAGGATGTGGCATGCAGATAGAAGGCTGAGAAAAACCTATATGAAACACATAGTCATGTTGATTAGAAAGCAGCACATGCATCTTTTAGACTGCTCCCTTTCAGGCTCTCTGCAGACTTAGGAAGCTGACTCTTCATTGACCTTCTGATGAAAGATCTTTCATTACTATGTGATGAAAAATGACTTACCAAAGAAAAGAAATGAGGCCTGACCATGACAAGCTGAAAATTCTGTTTTCTTATCACTTGGACGATTCAGATTGCAGATTAAACTGGCATCCCATATATTGTGACCTAACTATTTCCCTAGGCTTGACCCACGAGCCTTTTGTTATATTTTCTCTCTCTCTTGGGGAGGGAAGCAATAGAGTGGCTTTGGTGGGTACCTGATATCCAACCAGGGTCAACCTACCACAGAGTTAGTAAGGAAAGTTCTTGAAAAAATCTTATAAACCTGGATTTCTAATATAGGTGGTTTTTTTAAAATTTATTATTATACAAAAAAAAACAACAAACCAAACAAAAGAAAACATTGCAGACCTGTTCTGTTAAAAAAAAAAAGAAAAAGTTAAATAGAGAGATACTTACTGTTTTTCCTAATGAATGACACTTTTTTTTGTAAACAAATTCAGCTTACTCTGCTTACTTACCAGCAGAGAGGAGGGGGACCTTTGCACATTGTTTATTCCAATCTGAGCATAACAGAGTTCCTTCAATACCGGATCATTTCAGTAACTTATTTATTTATAAAACAACTCTTTTTTCTCTCTTATCTGATCGTTAACATCACACCTTAAGTACATCTGCTTTTGTGGTGCCAGCAAGAGTAAGAAGTAGGCTGTAGAAATAAGGGTTGTATATAAAGAAATGCTTTATTAAAAATAACATAAACCTCTTGCAAATACAGTTTTTCAGGATAAAAGCATAGGGATTTAAACCACTCTGTATGCGTTTCTGAGGTGTGTTTTCAGAGTCATGAAGGTCTGTTTGAGAACTGTTGGAAAGAGCTTGTCAAGCTGTCTGATGAGCAAATAAGCAATCCTGCTGTTGCACAGTGTATTTTGGAAAAGTGTTTATCACCTGGAAGGCCACAGTGTTTTACTTAGGGAAGTTAGAAACTGCATATTGGGAATACTGATATGCAAGATTTTTTTTTACAGCTAAATAACTAAAAAAAGTAAGTAACTCAGAACATTCTGTGCTTTTTGGGTTTGCTTCGTTTTGCTTTTAAGTTCTTGTTAAATAAACAAGAAAATACTTTTAGGTTTCCAACTTTGTCCAAAGACACTGAACTCTTCTTTTTTAAAATTAATTGTTTTGAGCTAGAACAGAAAGAAACTGTCTTGCTCTATGGATACTAATAGCACAAATTAAGTAACTTTGTGGTTGTTAGAATTTGTGCATAATTAAGAGGTAAACTATGTAAAGTAAGGACAAAAGTGTATTGTTAATATAACAACTGATTTTCTTTCTGCTTGTGCTTGTGCCTTGCAGCTGTCCATCAGAACGGGCTATCTATGAACCAAATGCTGATGGGTTTGTCACCTAATGTCCTGCCTGGACCTAAGGAGGGTGATCTGGCTGGTCATGATGTGGGACATGAGACAAAAAGAATGCACATTGAGAAAGGTAACATGAATATCATTATTCTGCTGTTTCACTGTAAAACAAGTATTGCCTCAACAGCTAAATAGTATTGTAATTATGATTTTTATTTTTTTAATTGGGATCTTTTGCATGTTTGCTTTTTGCTTCGCAAATTAAATTATAACAATGATAGCTTCCTTGATTCTTCTACTTCGTGGTCCTTGAGATTAATGAACAATATTTAAATGAGGAGGACTTTCATAAATATTACAACAAAGGATGAGTTAAAAGCAGTTTTACATTACTGTTGTGTTGCTCACCCTTCTACAACACTGTTTAGGTATTAAGTTTCTGTCTCCATCCAGTTGACTTTAATGACCTACTTCCCAAAGGGACTGAGCACCGTGAAAATTAGTCCATGTGTGCAAAAAGGAAAAAGGCTAATACCAAGCCATTAAATTAGGCAATTGCATAAAATGAGGCTGGTACACATTATATAATGGGATTTAAATTTAATTGAGTATATGACCAAAGTGTTTGATCTAGGTGAATAGTCCACATGCACTTATGCTGATTATGACACCATTTCATCTCTGTTGGTATTCAAAGTTCAGTTTCTCTTCAGGGTTGTTACAGGGGATTTTGGAGGGGGGGTGGTGGAATTTTAAAAGGTAAATTGATGTTATATTTACTTATATGTGAATTACAGACTAAAAATGTTTGAGTTAAAGAGAGGTTAGAAATATGACATATCCATTCAAAAAATACTTTGGGCTTCTCAGAAAAAGTTCTTTAAGCAGAAGAGAAAAAGTAAAAGGTATAATAGGTAGGCATAGAAACAGAGCTGGGGAAACTGCTGCAGTAATAATGATTTCAGAAAAAAGACATTTGGGCCATGTTTTTATAGCTATGATACCTTCTCTGCCTTGTGTTTGAACACTGAGATATGAAAAAGAATTAAAATCTGGACAATTCTATTCTGGACAGGTGGCATTTTTAATAGGATTACTAGAAAAATTAATGGAAACAACATTTCTTTTATATAAACCATTTAGTTTGGTTCATTGCACACACAACCTGTTTTAGCTTATACTCTGCCCTCACTCAGCCCCTGCAAATTGTATCCCTGCTGTGAAGTATGATGTGATCAAATAGGTTTGTTTTGAATTTCCATAAATGATTTTATTTCAGCCTTTGAAGTTACTCATTTAAGTGTAATCAGACTGGTGAATCCTGTAAAAAGAAGTACGTATTAAGAATTGCTCCTATTTTTGCATGTCATTCAATGTTTTTAAAGGGTTTATTTCTGATGGTCCCCCAAATGTATTTTCCAGTTTGTTGTCAGTTCACGTTTTTGCAAGATCTGTTCTCAGTAAAACTGTTGAGAATTCTTTTTTCTTCAGTCCTTGTTTAGGTCAAACATTCTTTTTTTTGTTCTTTTTTCCCCCTTCTGTTCTAGCCTACTGAATTAATGGTAAATATTCATGGGCTATCTAGATTGATAGGGTATACTAAATTAAAAATTGTTTTCTGTCATGACATTTATCATGTCTCTCATACCGATCTTGTAACTTTAATACTTATCTAATCTGTTTTAAAACAAGTGTTCTAACTTATAGATAGTGTGGAGATAGTAATTATCTACTTCTGTCACTGCGAGCTTGCAATCAGATTTCCAAAATCTTGCTTACCACTGCAAATCATTTGGAATGAAACCATATTTATAAATGAAAACACCCATATACAGGAGCTGGTACTCTTGTTTTTGAAACATGATCACCTTCACCATCTGGTTCAGAAGAAAAAGAAGAAAGAAAACAGGAGTTCTAATTCAGTTTCATGAAGCACTTAAACATTATTGTGTTTTCTTCTAAGCCACTTTTGTTGCCAGAAATCTATTAGCTGCAACTAAATGGCTTTTAATTGAACCTGGGAATTCCTGCCTGGTAAAGAAGGCCCTGTTTTTTCTCTTCTTGTTTCCTTTTCCATTAAAAAACCTGAAAAGACAAAAAAATCTCTCAACTAATCTGAAATCAGGGAACAATTTACTTATAGCCAAGAGAGATTTTAAAGGAGGAACAAAGTTATATCAGAGGCAACTGATCAACACACTAAATTTTGAAAAGACTTAACATATGTCAGAGGGGTGAATCATTTCTCTGACCTGATCTATGAGTTGGAAACAGGAAAGAAAATAACATATTACTGTTACAAACATAAACCAAAGGAGCTAATTTACCCAGTCCATGCAACATAATGTAATGTATTTAGAAACAGTTTGTTGGCACTTGCAAACCGAATAACAGTTTGAGGGCATTCAGGCTTTCAAATATTACATGCATTTCTATTCAAAATTCAGTCAGAATTATTATTAGTGGCAAAGAGGAGTTTAAGCTACCAGTAATCTCTTGTCTAGTTTTGTTTGTCTTCTTAAATTTGCCTGCCTTCAAAATCTGTTCTCAGGTTCTGGTGTGTGCAGTCTTGAGTGACCTCACCTTCCATTGGAGTCAGGTTGTCATTATGCCACAAAGAATCGCATTAGGTTTTATGGGGCTGATTCACCATCTATTAAAACAGGAAAGTTTATATCAGGCTTTGGGTCAATATTTGTTTCAGGAAACCAGGAAGAGTTTCTGTTATCAAAGACCCTGTTTAACCCGTAGGTGTTGTGAACATTTTCTAGCTGCTGACTCTGGATGTGCTACTTGGTCATGTCCTAGCTTCATGATGGGGCAAGACCAGATGTACACATTTGAAGTTCCACCCACTCCCTGGGTTCCATGAGAAGAAAACTTATATTTGCTAAGGGTTAAGCTATGGTCCAGCCAGGTTCGAGTCTGGACTAGGGAGGACTACAGGAGAGAGACACTGCAGAGAGTGTCTGCCCAATAGTTCATGCATAACTTAAAATGTCATTACCTGTATGACCAGAGAAGTCAATTAGCCTAGATTTCCAGGATTTCTTCCTTATTAAAGCATAGCAGATTTTTAAGTTTTACTGAAAGGAGGCTGTAGAACTGCAAATGATCCTGGGAAGAATGAAGCAAGTTCAAGTGACCAGCAGGTCGAGGGAGGTGATCCTGCCCCTCTACTCTGCTCTCGTGAGACCTCACTTGGAGTATTGCGTGCAGTTCTGGTGTCCTCAACATAAAAAGGACATGGAAGTGTTAGAACAAGTCCAGAGGAGGGCCACGAAAATGATCAGGGGACTGGAGCACCTCTCGTATGAAGATAGGCTGAGAAAGTTGGGGCTGTTCAGCCTGCAGAAGAGAAGGCTGCGTGGAGACCTCATAGCAGCCTTCCAATACCTGAAGGGGGCCTATAGGGATGCTGGGGAGGGACTCTTCATTAGGGACTGTGGTGAGAGGACAAGGGGTAATGGGTTTAAACTTAAACAGGGGAGGTTTAGATTGGATCTGAGGAAGAAATTCTTTACTGTGAGGGTGGTGGGGCCCTGGAATGGGTTGCCCAGGGAAGTTGTGAATGCTTCATCCCTGGTGGCGTTCAAGGTGGGGTTGGACATAGCCTTGGATGGCATGGTTTAGTGGGAGGTATCCCTGCCCATGGCGGGGGGGTTGGAACTCGATGATCTTGAGGTCCTTTCCAGCCCTTACTATTCTGTGATTCTGTGATTCTGTATATGATACTAGTTCAAGTGCTTGACAGCCATCATCAAAACCAAGTATCTGATTTTGTAACCTGTAATTATGGACTATTTGATGATGCATGTTTGGTTTTCTGAGGTCAGATTTCACAAGAAGGACTTTTGTGGAGTCATACTGGAAAATATCCATTCTTTTTTTTAATTAAAATTAAGGCTCTGAGTCTTTTCAGGTCTTTTCTGTGACTCCAAGAGTTTGCTTTAGATAGTCCCTCAGTTCTGCAAAGGTATATTTTATCACTTATCCTGCTCAGCTGTTATCTGAGGTGCTGCAGATCTCCCAGTCTGTGCAAAAGTTGTGGGTTTGATGGTTTTATGGGGCTAAATACTCATGCAGCTCTTCAGTGGTGCTGTCTGTTAAATATGGAAATAGCATAGAGTAGAGGAAATAGCAGAGAACCTAGAGACTAGACTGCTGAATCCTGGTCCTCTTTTTTGCACATTGATCTGAAGTGCTTAAAAAAAAAAAAGAGTTCAGAGTAATCAACGACTTAAACACACACCCCTAATTCCTTGTAGACCAAAGAAAGAACTGAACCTGTAACACATTTTCTGGGCAGTATCCTTAATCACTGTCCATTGTGTAAAAGAGGGAAGTATCTTTTACCAATATGCTTTTGCCTTTATGACCCAGACTCTGGTCATGTGGGAGCTGCAAGGTGGAATTTATAGCATGGTCCTATTGCCAGAGTTTCTCTATTTAGTAGCTCCTGGTAGCTGCATATGATTTTCTGTTGACTTTAGACAGACTATAGTCCTACATTTGAACTTCATTAGATCCCAGTATGCAGCACCTGGTTTGGGTAACTGGTGCCTGCCTAGCATCCCTACCCTAAATACTATAAGAATGTAAGACCCAGCTCACTTCACCCCAAGATTCCCTTGGTGGGGAGGGGGGGAAGAGGGGAAGACAAACACATAAAAGTTAGTTGCTTTAACACCAAATTCAGATGCTTAAGTGTTTTATTGGATCAGGCCCTAGGGCATCAGATTAGAATTTTCTGTCCGCATCAATTTATATTTTTTTAGATTGACACCAACAGCAAATGAAGCCTGAATGTCATGCTTACATTTTAAATTGAACATGTTATTTGAGGTGTTATGGGAAGGACACTCTCTTGTTGAAAATATGCATGCTGTTTTCTCCAACAAAATACAAAATATTCACCATGGTCACAAAGGAAGCTAAACTATTTCTTTCAGAAGAGCTTTTAAACTATAATATTAATAGAAATTTCTGAAGTTATTTTCACATAGTCAACAATAGCTGCTCCTTGACTACTATGATAGCAGCAATTAAGGTATAACTTTATCAAATCCACATATTAAAGAGTCCCAGTCTTTCTCTCTGTTTTTATATTATGTTCCCCTGTAGAGATGTGAGCTGTCTGAGAACTCTGGCTAATATCTTATAAAACAGAATATTAAAATCCAAAAATATCCTTAGTGCAAAATGGAAAATAATTTAAATATTCCAAAATTAGAATTGTATTTTGCTGTTAGCAGTCATGCATCAAGTTGGGAACTAATAATATATTATCCTATATAGTTAGATATTCATTGTGCATTGTGAGCAGTAAATTCTTTTATAATGTGTAGATAGTGTAAATATGTATCAAGCATGCTCATTCACCTTACAATCATAGAATCATAGAATGATTAGGGTTGGAAAGGACCTTAAGATCATCTAGTTCTAACCCCTCTGCCATGAGGGGCAGGAATGCCTCACACCAGACCATGTCAACCCAAGGCTCTGCCCAACCTGGCCTTGAACACTGCCAGGGATGGAGCATTTTTTCGGCAACCCATTCCAGTGCCTCACCACCCTCACAGTAAAGAACTCCTTTCTAATATCCAGCCTGAACTTCCCCTACTGAAGTTTAAACCCATTCCCCCTTGTCCTATCACTACATTCCCTGATGAAGAGTCCTTCTCTTGCACCATTATAGGCCCCCTTCAGATATTGGAAGGCTGCTATGAGGTCTCTATGCAGCCTTCTCTTCTCCAGGCTCCAACTTTCCCAGCCTGTCTTCATACGGGAGGTGCTCCAGTTCCCCTTACTATCCTCGTGGCCCTCCTCTGGACTTGTTCCACAGTTCCATGTCTTTTTTATGCTGAGGACACCAGAACTGCGCACAATACTCCAAGTGAAGGTCTCACGAGAGCAGAGTAGGGGGGCCAGGATCACCTCCTTCGACCTGCTGGTCACGCTCCTTTTGATGCAACCCAGGCTGGCTTTCTGGGCTGCAAGTGCACACTGCTGGCACATTTTCAGTTTCGTTTCATGTTCAGTTTTACCTTAATAAATATAGAAACGCATGTGAGTACATTTTATAAATATGAACAAATAAGAGGAATGTTTAGCATAGATGAGCTGTCCTCTAGGAAAGTCAGCAAACAAATGATCCAGAACTTTGCTTAAATTCTGTTTCTAGTCTGTCGAGATTTCAGATAGTCCTCTGAGAAAGTGCTTTTTTCAATACATTTGTTACTACTTAATCTACAGAGGAATTTTCCTGCACAGTTCTACTGTCCAGCTCCTTGTGTAAACATACTTTTATCTGTTAGTTTTCATTTTTGTATACATGCATACACAAAGGGATTGTTTTAGTTGGTAATTTGTTAAGATACTGAGTTCAGGCTATGAATTTATACATCATCTAGTGCATTGTGAAAGTGATCTTCATTTGAGCTTTAAATACTTCTTAAACCCTTAACAGATAGTAGTCAAATTTGTAACCTATGACAGATACTATAAAGATCCAGTAAACGGAAAGATTCAACAAAGCTGGTATCACCAAGATAACCTTTTGACACTCTGGTTGTTGGTCTGTCTTTTTGCTCAGCCCAAGAGGCTCAAGAATGCTTGAAGTACATTAAAAGCTATTACAGTTAATGGACTACAAAGGTGAAAAACAAAACTGCAAGGTTTTTTCTTAATGGGTTGTTATTAACTAAGAAGCCAGAAAACATCTGGTTTTGTTGCATAGAAAACACAGAAGCCTTTCATATTATTGAAGAAGACATGAATAGTATGTGTATGCAGGAAGAAGTAGGACGAACTTCTAATTTTTAATTTATTTTTTTTTTTTTTAGGCAAGTATTAGATATTTCTAGAGACTCTCACTAAGCCATCCTCCAGTGGGGTACTTCTGCAGTTTTGTTTGCTGCTAGGGACCTTTATTGTGCTAGGGTGGTAGTAACAGTTTTGACACAATTTGTGGAAGATTTGCTGTACAGTTTTCCCTAGACAGATATGTGAATATCAGCTCCAACACATACCAGGTGAACCGGACTCACTGCAGCTCAATTACATATATGAATACTGGCTGTTCTATATTTACAGTGACTTAAATGCATGGACATATCTGACTGAATAGGCTCAAAAGAGTTACATGTGCACAAAAGATCTGATTTATTCTCGATCTATTGAAATGACTCTGCATGTACAGTTCCCCTCTGCCTCGTGCCCCAAACAGTTCCCCAAAAATTTTTTCTTCTTCTGATTCTTTTTTTGTATGTTTGTCTTTTCAGTGGTTATTATGTGTCCTTCATGTAATAGACCTTAGAATAGTCTTTATAGAATCATAGAATCATAGAATACTTAGGGTTAGGAAGAACCTTAAGATCATCTAGTTCTAACCCCTCTGCCATGAGGGGCAGGAATGCCTCACACCAGACCATGTCACCCAAGGCTCTGTCCAGCCTGGGATTGACCGCTACCAGGGCTGGAGCATTTACCACTTCTTTAGGCAACTTGTTCTAGTGCCTCACCACCCTCACAGTAAAGAACTTCTTTCTAATATCCAGCCTGAACTTCCCCTATTGAAGTTTTAACCCATTCCCCCTTGTTCTATCACTACATTCCCTGATGAAGAGTCCCTCTCTTGCACCCTTATAGGCCCCCTTCAGATATTGGAAGGCTGCTATGAGGTCCCCATGCAGCCTTCTCTTCTCCTGGCTGAACAGCCCTAACTTTCTCAGCCTGTCTTCATATGGGAGGTGCTCCAGTCCCCTGATCATCTCATGGCCCTCCTCCGGACTTGCTCTAACAGCTCCATGTCCTTCTTATGTTGAGGACACCAGAACTGTACACAGTACTCCAAGTGAGGTCTCAGGAGAGCAGAGGGGCAGGATCACCTCCTTCGACCTGCTGGTCATGCTCCTTTTGATGCAACCCAGGATGCAGTTGGCATTTTGGGCTGTGAGCGCACACTGAAGCCGGCTCATGTTCAGTTTCTTGTTGACCAACACCCCCAAGTCCTTCTCCACAGGGCTGCTCTGAATCTCTTCTCTGCCTGACCTGTAGCTGTGCCTGGCATTGCTTCGACTCAGGTATAGGACCTTGCCTTTCACACTGTTGAACTTTATGCGATTGGCATCAGCCCACCTCTCAAGTATGTCAAGTTCCCTCTGGATGGCATCCCTTCCCTCCAGCATATCAGCCAAACCACACAGCTTGGTGTCATCAGCAAAGTTGCTGTGGGCACACTCGATCTCATCATCCATGTCGCTGACAAAGACGTTGAACAGGATCAGTCCCAGCCCTGACCCTGTGGGGCACCACTTGTTATAGTCTTTGTTGGTCTTTATTACATGGGGGTGGAGAGAGCTAAAACCTATTTGAAATAGTTTTTCTTCTCAGTTTAATTTTTATTTTAATGAATTGTTGAGCAGAAGATGTAATTGATTAGATGTTAAAAGGATGTTTGTGTTTTGGTTTGGTGGGTTATTTTTTTAATCATGCTACCACATTATGGTTTTTAAATCATTAGTTCCCTTTGGTTTTGCTGCTAGAAAAGATATGTTATAGGGAGTGAAGTTAATGAAGCTGTGGCTGTTCCCACTAAGAGGGGATATATCCCATAGCATCATTATCAGCCAAATATGATTCTGCTTCTCTATAGTAGCTATCTTTAAGATTTCAATTTTGCTAGTTAAAAAAATGCATTTGCAGGAGAAGAAAAAAAAAAAAGTGATGTGTCTAGCACTAGAATTGAATTCTGAAGACATTAAGAAGCACAGAATTATTTTGTGAATTTAATGGGAATATAGAGTCATACATGTTCTTCCTGAAAATACAGAGTGCTCTGGCTTTAATGGAGGAAAACTTTTATCTCCTAGACTTCATTTCTACCCCTTCATACTTATGGTTACTGTTACAGAAAAGAGAGCTCACAGCAAAATATTCAGAATGTCTTCCACTTGAAGGAACTATTTCAAAAGTGCTAATAACTTGCTGTGCAATTAGTTTTATCTAAGTTATTCAAATGCAAAATACCCAAAAAATCAGTTTTGAAAAGCTTTAACTGAGAACTGCAACCTAGACATACATAACATTTCCTTGCTAGTAGTATGGGTAATTTATATAAAATTACTAACTTTTTTTCCTTTTTTTTTTGTTAAATTAACTTCATGCAACTTCATTTTTTTGCTACACTGTCTCCACACAATCTTTTCCAGATTTTTGTTCTGAGAAATAACAGTTATTACAGATTCTGTTATCCTTATAGGTAATGTATGGTCATACTGAATTCTCAGAGATACTTCTTCAGCTAAGTGAAGAGAGTTTGTTTTTTTCCTCTGAGATGGAGCAGTACTGTCATAGTTCAATCAGAAGCAATTTTGATTTGTTCCTTCCTTTCTACTTTCTGTTGTCAAAAAAGCTTCTCCACTTCAAATGCAGCATCTAATATGTGGATGATTTGCACCAATTTTTTCTTTATGTTATTTAAGAAGGTACTTTGAAAAAAAAAAAAAGTCACAGATTTTACGCCTCTAAGCAGCCTTTGCATTTCAAAAGGTTGGCTAAGATCCTGACAGACTGAGTCAGGAAAAAGTTTGCCTTTAAGTCTGCTTCTCTTTCACCCATTTCTGGTAAAAACCTGTTTAGTTTTGGTTTTAGAGATCAGTCATATCTCTAATGTTTCTTGTGAGTTAATAGTATACATGAGACTTATTCACACTGATTCTTCAGAATTTTGGAGGAGATAGGCATTCTTGGCCACAAAACTCCCAAGCAGACTAGGTATAATTGAAAGCCAAACTTGAGCTTCTCCAAGCTACATTTTTCAGAAGGCTTTTAGAAGTACACAAACAGTAAAACCAGCATGGTATGTAACTGAAGGCAACATCATAATGGCAAAGAGGATGTCTTGGGTTAAAGTTAGTTGATCCAAAGAGAAATCTATGCCTAGCTGAGACGTCTTACAACTTCCCAATTAAT
>CM077877.1:42791170-42893670 GCA_039720435.1 Amazona ochrocephala | reverse complement strand
AGTTGTAGTTTTTATCCCTGCAAGCATTTGCAGTCACTGGAAAGATTACCCATATCTGCTTTCCCATTGAAACCAGTGAGATGCTTTACTCAAGAGTGTGCAGGTTGCAATGCTTGAATATACTTGAAGGGATCAGGAGAGGAAAGGCTAGTTTCTGTGACTGAATATTCGTTATCCACCATAACCTGTAAAATTATTAATGCCAGTATTACTAAAGATGTGAAATTACTACCTTTGGGGTTTTTTTTTTGGGAAAAAAAAACACAAAAAAAAACAAAAAAAAAAAAAAAAAAAACAAAAAAAAAAACACCACAAAAAAAAAAAAAAAAAAAAAAAAAAAAAAAAAAAAACAAAACCAAACAAACAAAAAAAAAACCCTGGATATTACTTTGCTATTTTGCAGTAAAAAATACATAATAACTGGAATTAGCATGTGAACGCAGAACTCTGACAATATTTATGGATCCAGACAAACCTAGTATCTTTTAGAATGCTAACTGTGTAAAGCAAAGACTATAGTTATAATTTAAATACAATGCTGTTATTTTTTCCCCTGAGTTTATCTGTATCTGGGGAGGGGATGTAATTTTCATATTTAAATTCATTAGATTAAACTAGTGAAAATTTTACGTGCCCTAAAAGTGAAAGGTGCCTCAATGCCATGCCATTACAGAGTAGCTGACAGAATCGTAACAGTCTCCCAGTTATGTAAAGTGGTTCCAGTTTATGTAACATAATTCAGTTTTCATTGGATCCCATAGAAGAAATTCTGTGGGTATCCTGTCACACAGAAGATGGCAGAAGCTTGTCTCATCTCAAGATCTGAGTGGTATGAACAAGCTTATATCCACATTACTTTTTGCAATCATTTGAGCACATCTGTGTTGGAGTGTTAGGGTAGTGGGAAGTTAAGCCAGGAACTGAGTATAAGAAACAAGTAGCCCTAATTCCTGACCCTCTGTATGGCTGTGTAGGGCTAAAGGGACCATTAGCTTAGCTGCAAGTGAAACTTGGTGGTTAGGGCTTTCTTTTGGAAGAGAAAGACTGAAGTCCAGTCCCCACTGTACTGCAGTGTTTTGTTGTAGATAGGCAATAGGAGTAATGGGTTGAATTTAGGACTCTACATGCGTTGGAGAGTGCCCAGGTAAGCAAGCAGTAATGTTCATTCATACATTGCTTTGCTCTTGGCAGAGGAATTAATCAGGGAAACAGGTTTAACGAAAGTTTAAATCCAGGTTTAACCTGGATTTTCTTCACTGGTAGAAGGGGAAATGATTAAAATAAGTCTGTGAATTAGCTAGTTGTGGCGGAATTTCCTCAGATAGCAGAGGGAAATCAAATGTTTCCTACGTCGTGAAGTAGTTTTCTAGATAACTGGAAAATTTTATCATCACCACCACCATCCACCTCTGACAAAAACAGAAGTGTAGCCAGCAGGTCAAGGGATCTTCCCCTCTGCTCTGGCAAAACCCCACCTGGGGTACTGTATCTATCTCTGGGGTCCTCACCACAGGAAAGACATGGACCTTTTGGAGCTTTTCCAGAGGATGGCCACAGAAATGATCAGAGGAATGAAATACCTTTCCTATGTAGAAAGGTTGAGAGAGTTTGGGTTGTTCAGCCAAGAGAAGAGAGGGCTCCAGTGACACCTCCTTGTGGCCTTTCAATACTTAAAGGGGCCTTAAAAGAAACACAGACTTCTTACCAAGGGCAGTTTTGATAGCACAAGTGAGAACAGTTTTAAGCTGGAAGAAGTTTAGATTGGACATGAGGAAGAAATCCTTTACTGTGAGGGTGGTGAGATACTGGAACAGATTCTGCAGGGAAGTTGTGGCTGCCCCATTTCTGGAAGTGCTCAGGGACAGGTTATAGTTTCAAGCAACCTGGTGTAGTGAAATCTGCCCCTGCCCCCAGCAGAAGGGCTGAAGTAGGTAGGTTTTAAAGGTCCCATCTAACCCAAACCATTCTATGATTCTATGGACATGAGTTTAATCATTTAAAAGAAGATCAGAAGTACCTCCCTTCTAGAGAGTGATCAGAACGCCCAGAAGTATTTATGCAGTGCCCAGTTGTTTTCCTGTCCAAAGTGTGGCACTGCTGTTCTCAGAAAGGATGGATTTAAGCTGCAGACTTTTCCTGCTATATTAGATCCCTTCTCAATTTACAGAATTTTCAGTGTAGGGACCTGAAGTATGTTATGGACAGGCTAGTACCTAATACAAGGTGGTAGGTAATTCCACTTAGGTGAAAAATGACTATATTAAGTTTCATGTGAGTTTCAGGTATGGTACCATTGTAGTACCCAAGCTCCTTCTGAGCACTTATTTAAGAACCCTTTATCTTGTACTTACATAGGTAGTAAAAAGCCATCAACAGATCCAAGCTTGTTTTTCAATGAATCTACATACTTCCGAAGTTAGAGCTAAAATATTTGTGAGAAAACTAGGTGAATTGAAAAGCTTACAGGAGAAAAACTGTGACTTGTAATTGCTAAAGCAGTTACCTACACAAAACTAATTAAAATTCTTTAACAGATCTTAATTGGAACCTAAATTGCTCTTCACTGGGACTTAAGTGGTATACAGTGTTGGTTCAAGACCTCTACCTGAAAGTGAATGTCATCATATGAAGCAGATTCTTATCATGCTTGCAGCAGGGTAGAAGCCCTTGGAAACAAAAGAGAACCAGGTTCTGTTGTATATAACTGTGCTGACTTTTGTTAATTAAATTCCTAATCAATAATTCTTCATCACTAAATCCTGAGTTGAAGGCAGTTTTTCTTAAAAGATCCTTCAGCCGAATGTATGTAAAACAAAGGAAATTAGAAAGAGATGTAGAATAAGATTAAAACTGTATTTCAGACAAAAGAGAACATAGGTTTTTCTTTGATGTTAGTTTAAGGAGTAGTATCCCGTGATAATAGTTTGACCGTACTCAAGGAATTTGGTGTCTGTATCCTTGTTTTGTAAGAATTATGATGTCATTTAGGATCAAAGAAAAATAGAAATCTGATTATTTTTTTGAAGTTGCTGTTGTGCAATATCGTTTCTGGCTTCTAATGATATTCACGTACGGAGTGAGATCTGCTACTCTAATAACCCACATATAATACCCTTCCTAAGAACTACGTGACAAAAGGCATTTGTAATTATATTTACTTCTGAAAGATTATGGTTTATAGTTAAACCAGGAGAGGCATCCTGTCATTTTCAGAACCCGTTAAATGTGACAGAATCTATTTTTCTGCCAACTTGTGAAGACCAGGCAGAGAGCAAATTTGCTGTGGTCAGCTAAGTGTAACCACTGAGCAGGAAAGTGAATTTAATAATGCATTATTGTTCTTCACTGAAGGTGAACTGTTACAGTGCCTTTGTTATAACAGACTTTGCCTCTGCTTAGGTTTCCAGATGCCATGCAGATTACCTGATTAAAATCTCTAATGCATGATAAAATGTTCCATGTATGCTTTTATATTAACATAAATGCATCAGGTTTTGAGGACTGTGACACTAAAGCTAATTGGAAATATTTACTACTCCATTATATGCTGCATATTACAAATAAGGATTTATTAGATGTAGAATAAATGATAAGCGACTGAGAATTCACAAGGCTTATAACTATACTATGGTTTGGGGGGGGTTAACATAATGAAAGCAAATCTCAAGAGATTTATGATGGCGCCTCAAACTCCCAAGCTGATGTTGGATGTTGGTCTTCTGTTTTCGTTTTTATTTCACACAGTAATTCAACCAAAAGAGAAAATATTCCTCCTGGCCAAATGCTGTTCTTTTCTTGGCTGTCTCCTGACATCATTTCAACACTTTCAGCTCTTTACGTTTTCTGGGTTCCTCCTGCTTTTCTTTAAATTTTTGTTCTTTTTTTGTTATCTTATCAACTTTCAATTGAAATTTAAAGCATGATAATTTGCTTGCCACCAGTAACCTAAATTGCCTTCTTTTCCTAAGTGAATAGAGGTAAAATCAGTATGGGCTCATATTATTCAAAATTCTTACCTATGTGTCCAAAAGACATTTTGTAATAATTAAATGTTAAAAAAAAAAATTTTGAGGAAAGAAAAACACTTTATATGTACATACATGGGTTCAGCTCTTCAATCTGTCACTGTCACCTCTCTGTCAGTGCTTTTGTGACCTGTTTGAGTCATGTCTTCATCTGTACCATCCACTTCTGTACTGGTGAGAAATTTACTTAAAATTTGGGAGCTTCACATGAATGGTATTTAGAGTAAAACAGTTCTATATGCATACAAATGCACAGTCAGTATAATAGGCACTGTGTTTAGCAGAGGGTGTGTATCAGAATACAGGTATATGGGAAATAGGTTTTAACAAAATAATATGAGAGATATGCCCGAGTCCACATCTGTTGTGCAGTTAACTCAGGTGAAGCTGCATTAATTAATGCAAGCAAAAGAAGCCCTCTCCTTTTTTTTTTTTTCCTTTAAAAAGGACCATTGTACAAAGCTCTGTATTACTTTCCATTTTTATTGCCTTAAAGGACCTACATATACGTACTTAATATATCTACATTTAGGATTATGTTTTGTGCTCCAAAGAGTTGATGTTGTGCATTCCTGCCTTGACTCTGTGGATAAGACCACTACTACTTGCTTTTTGAAATATGTCTACATCTTGAAAGCTGAAGTTGAGAATCAGAACTGATGGGCTATGTCCCCCATAACTAGAGATCTTATCTTCTGCAGGGAGGGAGAGAGATAAATCAGAGATTTCAAGTAATTTTAAGGATAGACACTGTTTAAACTACAGTTGTCAACAGCAAACTATTGGGAAGGAGAGTGAGGTTTTTTCTTACACCTTTATCATACGTGTGAGTACCATGTGTATGGGCCAAACGGAACAGAGGCTCAGGAGGCTGAAGGGAGAGGGATTAATAAACGGAGCAATCAAATTAGAATTGGACTTTGGCAGGGAACGGTGGATGAGAACCTGATAGATTTTGACTTGTTATTAAATTAGAAAAAGGAAATAGATGATTTCACAGGGGAATCAGCTTTTCTTTCTGTGTAGTCCTTTATCCACTTCTTTTTTTTTTTTTTTTTTTTTTTTTGCAAAGTAGCTATGAACTGAATTTTGTTCCTCATAAAAAACTGGGCGACTTTAAAGGACTGAGAGGAGAAAAGAATTGTCTGATAATTGTTAAACTGGGAGGTCTAATTACCTCCACAGTTAATTAAAACTCTTTAACTGCCCTCTTGGTGTGACAATGATACTTTCTCCTTTCTAAATGAAAGTGTAAAGGTTAAACAAAGCAGCAATCTAGCAAACAGTCTACTAGAATTTGTAATCTGACCCTGAGATCTGCTGTTTACTTTGCAGAAATTACATTGCTGGAGTGTAAAACAGGTGCAGAACAGTTGATACTGTTGCCCACTGTTATACAAATGACTTGCTTTTTACTAGGCAGGTAGCATTTCCTGTATTTCCTAAAAAACTCCAAAAACCCTAGATTAACAAAGTGGAAAAACTCAGTTTGTTTCTTGGCCCTGACCTTGGCAGTGAGACAAAAGGAGATTGGCAATGTAAGATATTTGTTGTACACTGGAGAAAAGACTCACCACTGGAGCCCTGCAATTACAGCTAAAATGCCTTAAACAATTGTTAAAGTTATCGCTAAAAATAGGGACATTTCAGCACTTGGTAACCTAGGACAAATACATATCTATTTTTCCAAAGCTACATTATACTATTTTAACACTTTTTGTTTGTTTCTTTGGTTGGTTGGTTTTTAGGAACACCTTCTTATGGGTCATTTTGCAAATTATATTGGACATTTTTTTTCTCTGCATTTTTTTTTTCACTGAGTGTATTTCTAACCAGTTCAACATTCAGAAAATGACTACTAGAATTAATGGGTGTCAGACATCTCTGAGCACAGAAAAGTTCTGAATGCACTGAAGGAGATTACTGTATATGCCTTGTGATAGAAGGGTGTATATTATTGATCATCTTCATAGGAGATACCTATGAAAGTCCGCATGAATAAAATCTAACCAGTCACATCTTGGGTCAGGTTAAGGACCTATTATATACATATATATATGTGTGTGTGTGAACTTAGAAATACAACTGGCTAATGTAGTTGCATTTTGTTTTGTTTTGTTTTCTTAACAAACGAGACTAAATTTCCTGCAACCAATGATTTAAATCAAGAGCTTATATTTAATACTGTTCAAATGGAGGAATTTTAAAAAATAAACCTGTATAGCAAAGGTTTGTTTAAAGAGGTTTATCTTAGGTTATAAGTCTGGTTATTACATCTCTTTTCTAAGAATTTTCAGAAAAGAACAGTGTAAGTTTAGCCTACCCTCTTCAACTACTGAACTTAGAGTACGCAAAAGTGTTTTCTAGCCTGTGTCGGGAGTGTCTGCCTTCTGGTTTTCTTTACATGAGGGTCTGCATCCTTCATCTTTTTTATCTGTGGTTAGGAAGAAAGAAAAGGATTTAAAACTTTGTTCAACAAAGATCTGCTCAAATAGAGACTTTTTTTTTTTAAAATGAAAAGTGATTCTGTCTGCATGCAATTTTTGTAGTTAAAATAGCTACATATGTTCAGCTCATAGAAGTCTGATTTGTGGGGCAATGAAAGCATGTCCATTTTCTATTGTATGAACTCATAAAAATACAACTTCAATGACTTCTTTAGCTGAGTTTTCAAGGCACGTTTCTCCTTTGTTACATAGCAAAGCATCAATGTAGCAGGCCATAAATTCTGCTAAATAAAAGAGAGCTAGGGAGTGAGCTTAAGCACTGAATCCTTGATTGTCCATACTGCTTAATTGTTAGCTTTTAGCCTGGCTCTGTTTTGATGGCTAGAATTAGCTCCTTCCACAACACATCTGCTCTAGAAAGTACTAGCACTAAATAATGTGGACATAAGAAAATCTTACTTCGTGGCATGGTCAGAGATCAAATTGCATTCCTTTTGTTTAGCACTACAACATACAAACACAGGGAATAATATTTGTTTCAGGAAAGGATTTTGGGCCATAAGTTTATTAACAGAACATTTTATTTACAGCAAAATGGTATCTATGATCCTGTCATTGTTAGGATTTTGGTCCCTCCTGTGCTTACTTTCATTTAATATTGAAAATGTTTAAGACCCACATTGCAAATCTGCAGACTCCTTTTCTTTATATAAGTCACCATTTCAGGTAATGGGATTTCTTTCAAACTGAAGTTTTCTAGCCACATATCATTGTACTTCAATTCAGACTTTAAGTGGATTTCTTGCAAAATGTTTGGTTGGGGTTTGTCTATTCATTTCACCTTAAGAGAATCCTATTTCATTAAGCTTGTATAGTGCTAACTACAGATATTCTCTTGTACTGCTTATTACCCATTAGAAAACACTTGCTGCAGCCAGTCAATAGCTTGGCTACACCAAGTTACGCTAACTGGAATTTTTGTTTTTGCACTTCATCTTTGGGGAGACCTTAGCCTGTCATCGTGCCCAGGTTGTCCTTGATGCATTTGTGCAAAATGTCAGTCAGATAGGATTTCAGTTTCAGATACCACCATGCCCCCCCGCACGGTGGGGGGTGGAGGGAGGGGGTATGAAATGTAAAGGGAAATTTGTACAGAAACTGAATAACTGAGTTCCTTGGTATCCTGTTTCTAACCAGAAAAGTCAGATATTGGCTTTGAACTTATGTTCTGATTTTTTAATCAGATACATGGCACATGAAGCCTTTCCTGTTATTCCATTATTGTTATACTTTGTTGTTCTGTTATACTTTAACCATTGCAACTTTTGAGGTAGAAGACTCAAGGTAATATATTAATTGTTTACTTTCAAAAACAATGACTGGACAAAATGCTTTTGCTTAAAGTCAGTATAAGTTTTGAACCATAATTGGTTTTGAACTTCATTGTAAACATTAATAATGTTCTACTTTATCTAATAGACACAAAAATAAAATAAATATTTTTCACTGGCTTGTACAAACTGTACATCTCAACACCATTGGAAAACTACAATCTACAGTAAGACATAATTTTATAATAGAGATTACTGTGGCTTTACTTTCACTATTACTCAATTTTTCCCTTTCTGCATCAGTTACCAACAGCCGTGAGTCTACATAAACAATCCAAATAGCAATTACGGTACAAGCCTATGATAGACGATCCTCCCAATAGTGTGTATGGTAAACTCTGGTATCACTGTCCTTGCTACTAGGAGCTGAGTGCTTCTGAGCACTGATTAAAATGATGCAACACAATAAATAAGTAGATACAACTTGATCCCGTGTATTTAACCCTTACAAATAGGTATGATTAAGAATAGAATTCATAGCTGAGAAGCAGAGGTATGCTGAGCAGCATTTAGTTGCAGATAGGTACAGAAAAAAAAGAACTTTCTGGTTTTGGCCTGCGCATTCCCAACGTGATTACAGCATTACATAATTCTACTGCAGCCTTTTGTGGGATTTTTTTTTTCTCTTTTTTCTCTTTTGGATTATTTAACATTAAATTTTTATAATTATACTCTTAAAAATCTAAGATGAAGGTGTGTTCATTTATAATCAATTTTATTTAATTTGCTTGATTCAATTTAAAAGATATAGCTGGGTGGCTAATGAAGTTTTCAGTTTAATTTGTGCACTAAATAGTAACAGGTAGGAAACAATTATGTAAAATTTTAATTGGAATTTACAGAGGGAATGAGGATTTAGTCAAATTAACATTGGTTTAAACTAAAATGGTTTTGATTATTTTTTAATTTTAAGAGGGTATATTTTTCGCTTATGTTATTGCTTTAAAAATATCTTAATTATTTAAATAAAAAACTGCCCTCCAAAAAACCCAAACCTTTCAAGAACTGTCTTAAAAACAACAAAGCCAAAAGAAACCATTGCTTATGCTTTTGTTTCCTCCAATTTGTTTACTCAGCTGAACACATTAACTGAATTAACAAACTTTTGTCTCCGTTTCTTGTGCAGAACCAAGACTGTTTTTATGAGTTCACTGTCAAGAAAGTAGCACACTTTTTCAAAAACTGTTTTTTTAATTCATTGACGTTTCAGTGTGATTATCTTTCATAAATTGCATGCTGTTTTTCCCCACAGCTACAATCCCAGATTAGTATATAACATCAGATGTTGACGAAAGACTCTGCAGGAGCATTAAGTGTTAGTACTAGTGCATTCACTGTGCATTAGAATAAGAATTAGAACTTAGTTCTTGTTTTGAGTGGGAGGAAAAAAGTAAAAGAGGCATTGGAATATTTGCCATGTTGGAAAAATCAGAAAGTTGCAATAACAATTTTTTTTTCTTTCATTTTTCCCAATAAACTGAATTCTGATTTCATTTACTGCATACTTAAATGAAGGAGAAACATGAACAAAAGCTTTTAAAGGTGATGATGGCAGTCATATTTCTCTTTTGATTTGGTTTGCACTTTATGTAGTTCTTCTTTCAGTTATTCTGTGTTTAGCCAACCATCAGTCCCATCCTGAAAGCCAACAATAATAAAAATGTAAATCATCATCAAAAGCATGCCTTGCAGTGAGAGAACATTTCAAAGATTGTTTATCAGTTGTTCATTTTCTCCTGTCAGATGTTGAAATCTTTTACTTCCCATCATACTGCACAGAAATGCAGTTTTACTGATAGTGTCTACTTGTAGCTAAGCTGTGAAAAAGTCAAAATTTCATTTTGTAAAAGCAGTTATCACACAGAGTACTGCAGACCTAGGTTATTGGTCCTTATTTAGCAAGCTCACTGATAAGATGTCTAATTTCCTGGCCAACCTTTTTGTGTGTATGTGTGTGTAAGAGTGTGTATGTATGTGTATGGGCCCATTAAAATATATATTAATAAAAAACACCTTGTACAGATTTTTCACTTGCAGTATACAGATACAGAAATCATGTGAACACCAGCCATGAAGTCACTGTGAAAAAAAATATAAGATTTAAATTATTAAATTAACTGTTAATATTATATTACAGTATTTTTAAGTGCTGCATAAAATTTTAATTAGAAATATGAGATGTGTGGACTACCTGACTTAACATTAAGCACAGTTTAATACAGACTCAGTCAAGTTCTTCTGCTGTTGATTTAAGTTTGAAAAATTTCCATACCTAAATTAGAGGTCTTCTGAAAAAAATGGAGGGGAAAAAGGTATGTTAACCATTTTAGTACAGACTTCTGTTGTAGAAAATGTGCAATAGAAGAGTTTTGTCTACCATCTTTCCATATATGGCTTATCTAATATATTAAAATAATACTCCTATTTTCCCCTAAAAGAAACCTATACCAACATTTTTTCTTAGTACTAAAAAGAGTGAATAGTAAAAAAAAAAAAAAAAAATTATATCATCTTGGGCAGGAACAGTGAAAGAATAGTTAAAAGAAAGACCTTTCTAGTCTGAGGGAAAAATCTGGTCACAAAGAATTATTTTAGGAACTCTTTCTATAATTATTTTTTGCTTAACGTATCAACAGCTTCTTAGTTGTCCTGATTTGGGGGTTGGGTTGTTTTTTTTTTTTTCCATTTTGTTTGCAGTTCATACTTTTGAAAGAAATGCAGCCACTGTAATAAAATTGTTAGGAAGGAAGGACAGTGACTTATTAGAGGAACTATAGAACAAGTAGACCTAGGTTTAATCACAGCAATTTCTTTCTGAAAGAAGAATTATAGAAACAAAATTTCAGGCAAGAATTGCAGGTCTGTTTAATTGCTTCTCCTTCCATTATGCATTTTTATGTTCACTGCAGTGTTTCATAGAAGAGCAAGTATATTATATCCTACATGTCAGATAGATTCCTGCAATATCACCTGCAGTTGAAGCCAACACAAGTGAAAATTATTTTGTGGATGGTTTTCTCTGCACTTGAAATTTTTCTCTAAATCTGTACTCCCTCAGCACAGCAAAATGAAACCTTGATTACTGTTAATACTCATTTAATAATACAGATATGGCTCCACAAATACAATAACGACCACAGAACTTAAATGGCAGTTAGAAAAATATTGTTAGCTACTATATTGCCAGGAAAGAGGAAAATGGATGTATTCATTCCACAACTGAAAGAAAGCCCTTTGCCCAAAACAAAGTTTCCGCATTTTGTTTTTACGCTTCTATGAGTTGCTTTTCATAATTAAACAACTATCTGTAGAGATGTTCTTATGTGTTTATTAAAGATTGTCTAACTCATTTCCTGTTGACATAAAATTGAGTGGCAAAGTAACTGTTATAAATAGCTGACATCGAAGAAAATGAAGGGGACTGTTTTAGTGGGTTAAGTTCGCTCATGTACTTCCTGGGGAATTTTTAAACTGTAATCTTTACTTGAATTGAGTTACTGCTGTTCAGTGCCTTAATTTCTTATTTTTTTAAAAAAGAAGTTAAGGCACTGAACATATATTTTAGTGCATTTTAAAAGTCTGAACTCTGTAAGCATTATCTGTGCCCATGAACATCTGTCTGAAATGGTGTAATTCCAAAGATATTGTAAAAGTTAAAGTTCAGTTGGTGATCTTGTCTGTTGTTTAGATAGCACCAATTTCATGAGGCCTGAACTTAACCATTACTATTACTCAGTTTCTCTCTATCACTTTTCTTTTTCTTCCTGGGAGGGAGAATGAAAAAACAACCAACAAATCAACCAAACAAACAAAACACCAGTATTGTTTAATTCCCTGAAAACAAAGCTAAAATCCCTCCACAGAACATCAAATCTAAAATGAGTACTGTAATTTCCTTACACACTCTTTCAAACTTGGATCATTTCAGTTATTATCTTATATCAACTTTGGTGAGCTCACTTTAAAAGAAGTAACATTTATCTCATGATGTAAATTAAATGGCTGTTGTCAGGTCTATTAAATAGAGTATTACTTTATTTACCCCACAGCTGATAATGGAGTCACACAATTCAGTCTAGACTGGTTTTCCATAAGTTATAGCTGTGATGTCTCCAAAGGGATAAAAAAAGTCATATCCTCTACTTCTTGGCTTATTTTCATCATTACATATATTCCTATGCAATGATAAATCACATGAAATACTTTTTTTGTAGCTACAGGGCTCAAGGATTATCTTCTGTGCTTGATATTTATTTGAGCTCCAGAAATATAAATATGTCTAAATCTTGTTTAATGAGGATCTATGTTGTACACTAATACAACAGTTTGGAGTTTGGGAAAATGAAATTAAATAACCCAAATGCAGTCATACTATATGTATAGTCTCAAACTTGTCTGTGTTTTATGTGAAATACAGCATCCAGAATATTGCTGCTCAGTAAACTATGAAAGGTAAGTGAACATCCTGAGAGCCTGACCTCGCCATATGACATAGGATTGAAAAAAACGACGAGCGCTTTGCAGGACAAACCTTGACTACTACAGCTAGTTTGTCGCCTACACGTAACCAGATGGTGAGCTATGTTGCTGAAGAAAAATTCTCTGTTGAATAGTGGGATGAATTCTGTTCTCGCTGATTTCGCAGTTTCCTTGATGAACAACAGAGGAACAGAAAGCCAAAGTAGCCCTGTTTTTCCTCTAATTTCTACCTAATTTCTTCCTGTTTATTCTGCTAGAGGGGAAGAAATAAAAGGAAAAGTTTTATGAAGTAAACAGATACTGAGAACTGGAATTAAATTTAGAAGAAGACCCTCAGCACCTTATTGGTTCCTCCCACATAACAGCTCTGCTTCACCAAACAGTCATGATGACAGGTTTGGAGATCTTGGAAGAACGGATTTTGGAAAGCAGCCATATTTTTGGCAAAGTATCTGTGTATGCAATTAATTGATTTCTAGACCTGCTGTGTGCATCCGTCATACTGTTCTCGACTCAGAGTTTTAGTTTTATATTCTCCTCTTTACCTTGATGTGTGTGTGTGATACATTGCTCATTCATACTCTCAAAGTTCAGACTGTAGCATCTATTTCAACATAAAAAGGACATGGAGCTGTTAGAGCAAGTCCAGAGGGCCATGAGGATGATCAGGCGACTGGAGCACCTCCCATAAGAAGACAGGCTGAGAAAGCTTGGGCTTTTCAGCCTGGAGAAGAGAAGGCTGCGTGGAGACCTCATAGCAGCCTTCTAGTATCTGAAGGAGGCCTACAAGGGTGCTGGAGGGGGACTCTTCATTAGGGAATGTAGTGATAAGACAAAGGGTAACAAATTCAAACTTAGGGGAAGTTTAAATTGGATATAAGGAAGAAATTCTTTACTGTAAGGGTGGTGAAGCACCAGAATATGTTGCCCAAGGAAGTTTTGAATGCTCCGTTCCTGGCAGCGTTCAAGGCCAGGTTGGATGGAGTCTTGGGTGATACGGTTTAGTGTGAAGTGTCCCTGCTCATGGCAGGTGGTTTGGAGCTAAATGATCATAAAGTCCTTTCCAACCCTAACTATTCTATGATTCTATGATTTCAGTTTAATTCAGTCACAGAAAGTTGATGGAGCAGGAAGTGCACTTCCACAAGCTTCTCTATGCCTTCTGATCTGATCTTTGAAGTTTTAAAGGATTGTCCCTCTTGGTTTTCCCCATGAGATTAGCATGTGGATTTTGGAAATGCCTTGTGACCACAAAAAAAAGCAAAACACCTTTGCTAGGGTACTCTTGTATAATGTGAGGGAACTTCACAGAGCTGTTCTATTTCTTTGGTGCTGTATGATGTGGTGTATGCTCAAATGTCTCTGACCAAAGATAGAGGATGAAGGAATGGCTAGTGAAACAGAATAGTGAAAGGACAGAGGAAAAGGGAGAGAAATGAACTTGAAGTACGGGAAATTCCATTTAAATGCAGGAAAACTTTTTAACTCTGAGGTTGCTGGAGAGAGGTAGGGGTGTCTCTCTGTGGACCTATTCAAAACCCAACTGGACACAGTCTTGACTTGTGGCTGGACTAGATGGTTTCCAGTGGTACCTTCCAACCTTAACCATCTTGTGATTCTGTAAATTGGTAAGGACATGTTATTGGTAGTTATTGAAAGAAAACACGATAAAGATTTCCCTCTGCTGTTCTTCAACTGTAATATGACCTGAAGAGAGCAGTGAATAATTAAGATGCTTGTTTCATTTTCTTGTGTTCTTATGGGAAAAGAAAACCAAATCCATTTTTCTGAGAAGGTATGTTTACTCTAATGTTTTTATAGTCACATTCTGCTCGTGTACTGTGTTTTGAGATCCATATGCTATGGTTTGCTCTCTGGTTAAGGATAAGAATCATATAATTAATTTTATGTAGCACTGGTAATGCAGGCCATTTATATTCTTGAAAGCTTTTATGGAAGACTTTGTTATTATTATTTTTTAAAATAAAATCCCCTGAACAAAAAGCACACGTAAAAAATGAATTGACTAAGTAGCTATCCTAGCAAACTTTTCATACCCTAGTTAGGAGTAAATGTTTCCTTTTTAGAACTCTTTTTCTTTTAAATCTGATCAATAGAGTATTTTTTACACAGAACTGATTTTACTAAAGCTGTAGAGACTTTAAGAAGTTTGGAAGTCTCAGAAAGATCTCAACATGGAAGGGTTGTCTTTCATAGTCCTTTGTAAATTTGAATGCTTGTAAGTGTCTGTATCTTCTCAAAGTAATATAGATCAAAAACATCCAAGGTTATTGAAACTTTATGAACAAAATGAGTTGGAGGCTGAAAATTAATTTGAGTAAGTGTATTCAGTTTAGCTATTCACATATAATTTGAAAATCATAACTGCATTGAAACCAGTATATACAATTTATCAACATCTCTTGGAATATTTGTCTTTTTATGAAGTGGCAAACACATTTCTGAGTTTGCGATAAAACTTGTTTGACACAGATTTCTGACGGAGTTAAAAATCTGTGGACCAGTAAGCATAATTGTGGACCAGTGAGCACAGCTGCAAACGTAAGGAAGTGAGGCTTTTTTTGGACAACTTAGGCACTGGGTGGCTCTTACGGATTTGTAGATGATGACTTATTTACAGAATGAGCATATAAATAATACAGAAGTGACAGGTTTGGAAAATCTGAGCTCCCATTCTACCTGCTTAAAACCAATTGGGTTTTTTTTGTTTGTTGTTGGTTTTTGTTTGTTTTTTGTTTGGGGTTTGTTTTGTTTTGGACTTTTTTATTGGGGGGGGGTGTTGGTTTTTTTTTCCCTGCTTGTAGATTTTGCACTGTGGTGTTTTGGATTTGAGGTGTTTTTCTAGGCCCATAGCACCTGAACAGACCCATATCAGATGTGAACTTTGCAAAGCACAGCAGCACATTTCTTTCCTCCAGTACTTAATCTACTTGCTGCCTTTAATTGAAAAAGGTTGTATTATTGTTTTTCGTTTAAAGCTTTCATCAGCTTTTAAAATTGATAGTGCCTAAATTCACAAGGGATTAAGGAAGAAAGTAAGTATACATTTTCACAGCCTTTAAATCACGTAATTTGCCACTGAAATTAATGTGTATCATCTTGAATTATTATTTGATCTTATACATAAGTACTCTGCTATTTAAAAAGAGTCTTAATAACAAATATACCAAAGGCAGTTTCAAAGCCCTTTCATTGTTTTTTTTTTTTTAGTAGTATCTCCCATTTTCATTTCATTGCTTTTGTTCCTTACCACCTTCTTCATCCAGAAAAATAAGTAACAGCCAGTGTCGCTTTTGAAATGGAAAAATGGTTTCAAATCACTGGCAAAGCTTAATGACTTCTGACTGCTGAGATATGTTAATTTAAGCCAGACCAAATGTTCCTCAGCTGCAAATATTTGGTGTTGTTCACTGGGAACTGGCAAGATTTATGAGGGCCCAGTGGCAAAGGCTCTCTGCTCACATGCCTCACATTACAATTGTTTCACATGTTAGATGATAAAAGGCTGTTTGGAAAAAAAAAAAAAAAGAAAAAACAGAAGAAAGGAAAAAAGGCGGGGGGGGGGGAAGGAAAAGAATCAACTTTTCACAGAAAATGTGTATAGGCCCAAAGACGATGAGGACTTAGAAAGACAGCTATGCTTTTTTTCTGTCAGTGAATCTTCTCAAAGAACCATTTAACTGCTGAATTAATGTGGTATTCTCATGCCAATCTGCATTCTTTCCGCCCTCTCAAAACATCAAAATCCATGTGACTGAATGGTTCAAAACACTGGTAATGGAGCATAGAGTACTTTATTTTTTTATTATTATTTTTTTTTTTTCTTTTTTTTCACTTGTAGGTGGCCAGTCCAAACCTACTGCAAACTGATAGCGGCCAAAAGTTAATATCCTTTGGTTATTTTGAGAAATTAAGTTAGTGGGCTCAGTTCAGTAATGAGCAGGCAGGTATCTACATCATAAATACCACAGTAACTTATGCTGGTAGACCCTCTTGACAGGGAAATCTTACAGAGACAGGACAGAGACCAGACTGTCCTCTGGGAGAAGGCACCTGCATGACTAGCACATCAATAGAAAAAGTCTGTGGAAGCATTCCCTGCCATTCTGTGTATTAGTTTGAAAGACTGTAAATTGGGAAGCATCCAGTCTGTCATAATTCAGCAATAATGGCAAAGAAAAACAGCCAAGGGAATGGGGCATTATACAAGTTATGTTCATAAATTTCATTTTTTTCATATATACACAAAGGGAAACTTTTACTTTCATTATTAATTAAAAGAAAAATAATTTCCTGATTGGCTTACATTTAACCCTTAATTTTTAAGTGACTGTGAAATTTGAAGGTCTTACTGTATTCCTAAATGTTCTAATAGGGTGAGATACAAGTTTTTGGTTTGGTTTGTTTTTTTTTCTTTCCTGAAAGCAGAAGCTGAAAACTAGTGCTAGCAAATCTTGGCGTGCAGAGAAAAGATTGACTGCCTTCTCTGCTGGGTTAAGGAACACATTACCTATAGTCCTTCTACCCGCACTTAAAACCTTTGAAGCAAATGTAGTTTTGCTTTCTGAGTCTGTCTAAGGTTGTTATTGTCAAAAGCGTAATTGCTGCTTTCATGCAGACAGCTAACTTCAGTATTAAAGCTACTGGCTTACCACTGCTTCTAGTGTTTCAATGCTTTGCCATGCTTTTTGTACCCCCTTCCTTCTCATAGCTGATAGAACAAATAAGTTCTGCCAAAACGCACAAGGAGGAAGGGTACAGCAGCTTTTCTTTTATGCTGGATCAAATCACCCCCAAAACAAAACAAAAAAATCCTGAAGCACGTCTGGGTAAGTCTTGGGGGTATCCTGAGCTAAGTGAGCATCAATGTGAATTCATTTGAACTTTACGGTATAGATGTTTGCAATCAGAATAGATTAACCCTGATTATACAAATCAGCTACAGTGAAGGTCTACTAAGCACAGAAATGACTGCTCTAATGATTATAAGGTGATAACTCCTGGGTGGTTTTCAGGGTTTCTACTGAAGGTAGTGGGAGCCAGGAGGGCTAAGTACATTCTTAGCATTTCGAACAGGAAACAGAAATGCCTCAGCAGGGGTCGAAATGCCCCTTTGAGTGTTAAGAAAGGATTTTAAATTTTTCTCATGTGCATCATGGTTCTCAGAGACAAGAGAAATATCTTGTAATAGTAAAGCAAATGTTGTTTGGTTTAGTTTTTATTTATTAACTAAAATATGGAAAAATAGGATGTTCGTATTTGCATTTCGGCTGAAACTATTGTTCCTTAGGGAAAAAAATACACCATGTATTTGTGCTAAGTAATCATAATTATGCCCTTCACTGGGATAAAAGGAAAAAAACCCTGATAGCCAGCAAAAGAAAAAAAATCCAAATTCTTTTCTTGCATTAAATATGACATGGATTGTAAAAAGCAATATTTTTACCCTTGAAATGTTTAGAAGTATTGACATTCTGTCCACTCAATTGTCAGCTTGTCTTTAGAGATAGAGCTTCCAGGTTCTTAGCATTTAGTAAACTGACACTGATCTCTATTCTTCTTTAAACTTGTATGCAATTATTGGCTTAAAAAAGCCTCTATGATAACCACAAAAGGTTATTCTTGGTGTAGACACTTTAAAGATTCTGTGCCACCCTTGCAGCTGTTTTCCTGATCTTTTAAATTTGTATTACTAAGAAAGCCTTATTAGTTTTACTTTAAGCCTCAAAAAAAGCCTTGAAAAGTGATTTGGGAATATTATGGGCTCCTGTTCCCAGGTGGGACACATGGAAGTTTTAGCTTATGGCTCAGAATCGGTGAGGAAGGGGAAGCAGCAGGACCTACACAGAGTTAAGAGCAAAAAGCTAGTGGAGTTGGAGGCACATCTGGGAGGCAAGAGCTGTCTTCAAAAGTTCTTCAGTTAATTCAGTGGGAATTCATGTATGTTAATTGGGCAGCACAAAATCAGCTTCACGGATCTGAGGGTTGATCTTTGCGTGATTGAAACCAAAGTCTGTGTCAGAGCCTGCCTTCCTTACCTGAGCAGAGCTCAGGTGGAATTTAAATAAGTAGTAAACATGAAAGACTGAAAAAAAGGATTTGGTCCTTTGCGTACCAACTAGGTGTATAAACAAAATTACCTGCATGTTAATAAAGGTTAAAGCAAGAAAAAGTATAACAGTGGAATAAATTGCCAAGCCTTCCTAGCAGAAGCAATGGCATCCCTTGATTTCTCTGCCATTATTCTTATTGCTATGTTTACTTTACAATGCTAGAGAAATCCCTTATGATTTAAATAAAATTTGTCATGTTTAACTTCTATTGGCATGCAAATTCTTTGAAGATAAAATCTGTTAAATTTCTCTGGTTTCTTTCACTCTCACTTACATGATGAAGCATGATTTGTGGTATTTAATGTAATCAGAGTATCATTAATTTTCTGCTAAAATGTTTCTGCATATGGCCATGTAAAATAACTATCTACCATGACATCAGTTGGTTAAAGAATCAAAATGAGGATGACAGTGTTTTTCTAAAGAAGATTTCTCTGAATCTTTCCACCCACAGGCTCTGTTGAAGGCAGTAAATAGTCCATTTTTGTTAATGAAGCTTCACTCATACAGCTGGGATTGTTTAATATTTTACGAGTGTTACTTTGTTTTGCTCTCAACGATCTCAGGCAGTTAAGGATTTATGAATCGTGTTTTTCTCAGCCCATCTGCGGTTTCCTATCTTCCCTGGCCTTGAGAATATGTTTAAATTTATTAAAGCGAAGCAAAGGCTCATTATTTCAAAGGAGAGCCAAAGTGACACAGTGAATTGGTTATTAATGGAAAGGCACTGCCATAGGGCGATTGAAATTTAATGATATCCTACAAGAAAAAAATGAGGGTGTCACTTTCCAAAAAGTCATGCTAAATGCCAGCCTTTTTAAGGTCCTGCCGCTAATTTTATGCCTGCGCACAGTAATGTTTTCAAAAGCGTTTAGGAAACACGGACCAGTGACTGTACTGATTATCCTTTTCACCTTCTCGCCTGTTCCAAATGGGTTTGTGCAGTGAGCGATTTAATCTCTAAATATAGGGAACGTTAAAAAAAATAACATTGCTGTTTTTCACAAGCTAAGGGCCTTTTGCAATCCTCCAGAGATGGACTTGCAAATATGCTATCTCCATATGCTCACAGTAAGCTCTCAAACTGGCTCATCACCAAAAAAAAAAAAAAAAAGAAAACAAAAAACTTCAGTCACTATATTTCTTCTGCTTTTCTGTCATTCAAGAGATGTTTTATGTACATGGAGTACATTTATCAAAATTTAAGTCACACGTGATTAAAGTGTACCTAGAAATTTCTGAAATTTCTCCCTTTTCTCCAAATTAGTCTATATTTTCTTTCAGAAGACAGTCCTTATTTCCTGAAATGCCTTCCACCTGTTTCTCGATTGTTGTTAGTTTATAGTATAATGTTCATATAGATTTTGTTACAATGTTTTCTCAGTCTGAAAGACAAGCTTGTGCAATTCGCTGGCAAAATCCAGTGTATTCTTCCCAAGCGAATATTGATACTTGGTGGGTTTGTTTGTTTGGTTTGTTGTTTTTTGGTTTTGTTTTTTAATTTGAGATGGTGTAATTCTCAGACCACTGAGACCAAATGGTCTTTGAGATTGAATAGGGAGAGGAGGGGAGAGGGGAAATACCTGTATTACTACTTTCGGATCAGGCTGACAGAAACTTGTTGGTGATGCTGGTGTTCAATGGAGTATTATTGTTTAATGTTGCAGCGCTAGTAATAACTATATGGTTCCTTTTAGTTATGTGTTTCAACATATGATTTACTACAACTATAACCATGCTTAAGCACAATTGAGGAACACAGATTGTGGATAAATCATGGATAACACAAGGTCTGTGTAAATGTCTGGACAGAAAATAGCTTGTGATAACCATGTCAAAAAAGCAGGCTTTACATTAGACACCTCACAATGTTAGATGACTGCTCCTTTGTAAAAGCAGAAGAACTGACGAAGGATTCTCATGCCATGACAACAAAGCTGCTATGGTTACACAAGCCATTGTGTGACCTTCCTCAGTTCTCAGCCCCTGGGATGAAGAATCGCCTTTAGTACTCCCCTATAGCCATTCTCCTAAGATATCCGCTCCCCCAGAAAGCATACATATCCAGCAAAGCGAAAAGGGGTAGTAGCATAGAGGGATATTTGGTATCAATCATCTTCACTTAATACAGAAATGGTAGAAGTCTGTGGTGGAAAAGACATACTAGGTCACCTAGTTCATCTCCCTGCTGGTGCAGAAAAATGTTCCCAACATGTATTTTCTAGTGCCCTGTCCAGTCTAGTTTAAATAACTGATGCAACTCATTTATATTTATATTGTAATTTTCTTACAAACATTAATATAAAACCAAACTCCAGATGTTACCCTTGACAGACACATTAGTAACAAATAATTTTCTAACCTTGCTAATGGTAAATTTCCAAACATCTGCTGACAGGTAAACAGAATTCTTTTATTTTTTTTAAACTCCCAAATTACTTCTAGTTCCCAGCCTCAACAAATGAAATAAATAAATAATAATTAAAAAAAAAATAAAAAAAAATAAAATGTCAGCGCCATGTTATTTCTAAGGGGAGAAATGTTACCCTTTCTATAGGCGTGCATCTGGCAAGCATCCCCTGCACGTGGTCCTGCCCCTCCTACACATAGGGTAACCTGTGGTCAAAAAAATACCATCTGCCATCAAATTTTGGACTCTTTTCTCCTACAGAGCAGAATCCTGAGGTGAGAGGTTCTGGTTTGTTCAGTCTGTAGAAAAGTTGCAGTGGGGAAGAGTTGTTTGCAGAACGGGCCAGACTAGGTGAAGTGAGTTGTGAGTGTCATTTCTGAGGAGAAGACAGCAGATGTTTCACACACCTTGGGTGCCGGTAATGGTGCCTGTGTTGCAGGAAAAAAAAGATGCTTCTCTGTGTATAGAAACCACTTGCTGAGAGGGCCTTACTCTGATTAACACCAGGAGGTGGAGGGGTTAGAAGGAAGGGTTGGCTTCTGTGAGGTGCCAAGTGTCTTCTCTAGCTTAAATCACTGAAAAGGAAGGATCTTCAAACTGGGTGCAAGAGTTACTGCAGCCAGCACCATGGCATCACGGGGACTTTCTGTTGTTTGGGGTGAGGGGGGCAGAAGAGTCTTTAAATAAGTTTGGTAAGACTGGCAAATACTATGTTAGCTGAAGCCCTGATAGGATTTGCCCACAGATTTAAAGAACACAGGGAGAAATGGTGTCTCAGGGGCCTGCAACTTCAGTTCCTCTGAGCTTCCTGTTTTAACTATAAACTTATCATCTTGTAACCTTTCTAACAGAGACATAAACACTTCAGCTACATATATTTTGATTGTTTCATGACAGTTTACTGGAGGCTTAGCAGTGACAGATTTCTTCATTGTCTTTTTGCCAAAATTTGTCCTTTAAGTCATTTTTGTTGACTGCCCCTTTTAGCAGCTCACCTCACAATGAGAGAGGAGACAATTAATGGGAGGGTGATTTATCACTGCCAAAAACTGTCAAGGACTTCTGTTGTAGCTGGAGAAAAAGCAATTTCACATTATGGCATTTCATTCCGAATACATTGTATTTACAGCTCACAGTTTTATTTTCAGAGCCTATTATCAGGTGAAACAGTTGCATCTGAAATGTTGTTTGTGACATAGGTGACCTGTTAGGATTTGATAAGTATTTACGCCAGAGCACAAGGGGCTCACACATCTGCTGTTGGCAGAAGCAATGGAAAAAAATAACCTGGAAATGAGGCGTTTGATTTTTCTGGTTCCTACACTCGAGCATCTGTTGCTATAATTAAGTGGCATTCAGTAATTGCAGAGCAATGGTGAAATAAACATATGCATTCTTGCCAGCTTTTAGGATTTGGTGTCCTTACAGTAGGAGAGACAAGCAAAGTGACTTCAGCAAGAACAAAGGGTTCTGTAACAAAGTTTAGCAATTAACTTTCCTATTGCATAAAGAGGAATTTTACGAGGAAAAAGAAATAGAGGGAAGAAAAAAAATAAATTGGCTGTTAGCTTTTGTCCATTTAAACTGATCACTGCAAGAGGTAAAGCAGAATATTGAACTGGGAACATGTTAATATTTTCTTTTGAATGACTCTCTTGGAGTTGTATTAAGAAACCAAAAATGGAGCACGCAATGCTAACTGAAAAATAATGAAAAAGAGCATGCCAGAGATGTATTATACAGAGAGAATTTTTAATGCAATGTACCACTTGGATTTGAAGGGGGAGTTGAGCGGAAAATCTCTGCAAGGGCCCCTGCTGCCTTTGTTTATGTACCAATTGTGGTGTAAATGAAAACAGAACCTGGTGGTCAGTATTAGTTAAGAACCCTGGTTAAAACAGGCTTTTTGAACGAATAATTTTAAGGCATCAGTTAAACAATCAAACATTCCTTATTCTGTGGTGAGATACAGTATTATATATAATTTTTGATTATTTTTTAGTAGTAGGATCAACTGGGGGCATATATTTTTTTTCTGAGAGAGGATTTAAGTCAGAGCACTGTCTCATCTGATGATAAGTTTTGTGATTGTTGTGGGCTTTGTCTTTTAAGAACAGGCTGTCCAACAAGTTACTACAACAGTGGTCCTTGTACTAAAAATAAAAATAAAAATGGATAATTGAATAGCAGTAGCCATGTAACCCAACAGATATGTGGCAGATGCAGCATGTTATAAATTCTGGGAACCTAAGAATAGAAAAGAGTGTCTGGCTCTTGCTGTCTGTCGAGGCCAATAAAGAGTGAGCATGAAAAAGAGCTATTAGTACTGTTTGGGGAGGCCATTTTTATATATGCTTTGGCACTTTCTCTTGCATGGTCTGGAGCAAGTTTGGCATTAACTGTGCGCCTGCCTTTTTGGCTGGTGAAGTAAGTAAGAAGAACCACTGTCCAATGGGCAGAAAAAAATTGCGTTAAATATCTTGAACATATACAGATACATGCACATATATGTATTCTTATATATATGCACAGAGAGAAAGAGAGTTGTGAAATGAATGAAGCAAAAAGAAAAAAATCTTGTTTACTGGAGATAAGACAGGGTGGAAAAGTGAAAATAGGTGATAGTTTCTTTTCTCTGTTTCCATTTCTTACACTCATTTCTGCATGTCCATAACGAGTCAGTCAGAGTTTCAAAGAATTGGAATATCACAGGCTCAGGATCTATATTTTAGTTAAATGTAAATGTCAGGTTTATTTCCTCACTTTACTGTTCAGATAGTGAGACTAAATCTGTTTGTTAATTTTGCTTGTAAATACAAATATTTTGAGGGTAGATATATCTTTCTAAATTGATCGATTAGATTATTATCTTAGCTGCATTTACTTAAATCTGATGTTAATATCAGGAATCACATTTTAAAATCATTGTAATACACATTTCCATAGTGTAATACTGGGAAAAAAAAATCTGGTTAGACTTGAGTACATTATTGTGTAAGAGTCTGATTCAGATAAACCTCATATGTGGATTAACCTGCTTTTTTATTCTGCAAGTAAGCTATTGGATTTTGGTGCTATTTGAGGAAACCTCACATAGCAAACTTCCTGAACTTGATGAGAGTCAGGAGGCTCTGATTATGTTTCAGGCTTTGCCAGTAACCTGTTGTGGGACTTTGGGCAAAGCATTTCACCTTTCTGTGCCTCTGTTTCCCTCTGTGCTTATTTAAAGCTGAGTTCCTTGGGGAAAGGGTTACACCTTGAGCACTTGCACAGGACTGATTTAATTTTTGAGCTCTAGGCACTAAAAATAAGTATTCTCACATTAAGTATTTCATTGAGCAATGCTGGAGGCTCTTTATTTTTGATGGAGGCAAGCCCATGGACAGTGGCTGTGAGCCTACTCCTGCCATCCTTGCATTGGCTTCTGTTTCTAAGCCATTTGAGTAGGGAATGTGGCATTGGGACCTCTTATAATCAACATTCTTTTGCCAGCATCCATTCTCAGCCTATTAAAAGAAAAAAGATAGTTGTGAGAACTCTGTCAATAGTGAAAGATCTATTATGTTGTCCACTAAAAACTTAGTAGAGGCTATAGGAGTATTTTTAATTGAGATTTTTACAACCGTTTGATAACACTGTTTTGATCACCGTATTTAGGGCTGGATTCCAACAGTGGACATAAAACCTCTGACTAATCCACTGAGTCACCGAGTCCCTGTCATATATTGCTTAATGGTCCATGCTGCCAGGAATTATAATAGCTTTCTAGTAATAATTTTATTTTTTTTTTTTTTTAAAGAAACTTTATGGACACAAAGTCTTATATAAGTGTAAAACTAAGATTTTTTTAAACAGGCAATTAAAGAAAACTTACTAGAGCTATGTTAAACTGCATAATTTTCTTTTTTTATTTACAATAAATCTACAGAGTCTTAAATCACATATACTATAAGTTAATGACTAATATTCTAACTTTGGTTGCTTAATGTTTGCAGGGCACTTACAGATGCTAGAATAATCTCTAATGTTTTTGCTCAATCTGCTCTGGAGATGGATGAAATAAATAGTTTAAACTAATTAATGTAACACCAGCTGTTACAAGTGCTTGGCAGACGTCTGTGAGTTTTGATGGGCAGAGAGCGGCTGTTGTACTTGACTTTATTTTAGTACAACGTTGATCACAGTGTAAGCTGGAATAAATGACGAGCCAAAGGAAGGAACAGAGGATGAATTCTATGTAGTGCAAAATAAATATTGCCCTTTTTCTGAAAATATTTTTTGAGGTTGAGGGAGAGTTATACTGGACTGCTATTAAGGCATAAGTGCCATGACAGCATCTGTGTTAACTATACTCAGTATTAAGAAGCTGCAAAAATATATAGGCAACTACAAAAATTCACGTTGCTTTTAGATTTCAAGAAATCTTAAGGCTCAATGTGAGCAGTTTGACTGCATATTTTATTTCTACCTAGTAATTGCTGTTAGAAAGAAGGGATGTTTAAGGTAGGCTAAAGAAATAACAAGTATTAGTTCTAGAAATTTAATGTTTTTGCAGAGAATAAGTTGGATTTCGGTGCTATTTATATGCATGTGATTGTATTGTATGTCATGGATTTATTTATTTTGCATTCCAAAGAATGAACATGACTGCAAAAATTTTCTAAGTTCAGAACAGGTATATCAAACTGAACTTAGTGCTTTGTGCTGTAGCGTTAATTTATCAGTTCCTGGTCAAAAAAACACCACAAAGCCAAAAATATATTTCTGATGAGAATTCACCGTTTCCATGTGATTTAAAAAGCAGCTAAAATATCCAAGTGACTTTGCTTTTAAAGTTGGAAGGTACAATAATTGTGCTGTGACAAGGAAACGATGGCTGCTATCTCTGTATGTGGCAGCATTAAGATAACAGTGTCATTGTACAGATTGTTACCCTGTGAATATGTCTAATAAGTTATTATAGCGTGCTGAGCAGATGGCAAGTGTGCTCCTGAAAGAATTGATGGATGGGATATGATGTCATCAGTGAGATGACAAGGTTCACAAGGTACTTGACCTCCAAGAATAAGTCCTAACTGGTTAGAATTCTAAATGGTGAACTTTTGTGACACTGGCTAAATGGGAAATATGTGCAATTTGTATTTCTTTATGGTAGTGTTTACCCTCTTCACTGAACTCCACATAATGGGATTTGGTCCCTGAAGAGTTGGAGATATTGTTGGAAGGTTTCACCCTGTAACCTTCAGAGGATTTAAAATACAAATCTATACATCTAAACTTTAACAAAATCCCAGCAAATTATATTTATGAAGTCAGCTTCATATTTTTCCTTTTCAATGTATGTATTTATGAAAAATTTAACTGAGATGCTCAATTAATTTTGCATGTTCTCCCAAATGAGGAAACTACTGACTCAGTGAGAAAGTGCAAAGCATAAAATTGTGGTTTATATTTTTAAAGAATGAGTTTAAAACTGTGGGCTATGCTAATATGACAAGGATCTAAACTAAGAATTTTAGTTATTGCTAGATTCTCCATCTCTAATTTGTATTAAAAAGTAAAATATTTGATTATCTATCTATCTATCTATCTATCTATCTATCTATCTATCTATCTATCTATCTATCTATCTATCTTTTTATTCTGTTCCAAATTATATAGTGGATCTCTGCTGTTGAAACGCAGGCTTCTCAAATAGTCCTCTTAGTTCTTTGCTCAATTCATAAAATGAGGAAGGTGCCCATGAAGGCCTCAAGAGGGAGAATCTAGCTGCTCGAGTTTAGGCACTCTCTATCAGCTGTGTCGGGCAGACAGCTGCCTTCCCTTCATTGTTGAATGGAGAATTTAGGTCTTTATTTAGAGAGTGCAGCTTCCCTGGCAGACTGGATAACCTAGGCAGAGGGATTCAACCTTTCATCTCTTTTAGGCACTCTGTAAACCCCACCAATCACAAAATAAGCTCTCCATGTGCATTTTTATCAGCAATTATGTAGATAGACAAATCCTTCAAAATTCAGAATTAAAAGTTTGTACCTGTGCGTTGTAAATCAGAAACAGAACGTGCAAAAGGCAACATATAGAGAATATATCTAAAAGAGAACAACAGAAACAAAGAGCATAAATGAATCCTAAAGATACATACTATGCTTTTCCTGAAATGAAAGTTAGAGGAAAAGAGTATGAGGTCATGTTTCTTAACCCCTGAAATTAATAAAGCTTTTGTTTTTCCCCATTGCTTTAGCTATATTTGGCTATGATCAAAATCAGGAAGGTAGGAGGAAGAGGCATGACCGTAGTAGTTAGCTTTTTTTAATCTTTAATAAAATACTCATGGTTTCTTAAAATGCTTCTTGGTTTTTGGGTCCTTTGAAATGAAAAAATAAATTCCATGTGGAAAACTCTTCTATATTTTATTGATTGTTTCCAGAACATAAATGCTATATACAAAAGCAATCTATGAGAGCATGTACATGCATACTGGTTCTGAATTCTTTAATGCTATTTATTTTCAACACTGATAGTTCTTTTAGATATCTGAATATTCATGTGTCAACATAGAAATTATTTACATGAATTGAAACAAGAAGAAACCAGATGAAAACACTATAAAACATCTGAATAAAGCCAATACATTACAATTTTTACATCTCCTAATGTTCTGAGTTTCAAGTAGTAAAAGTTGTTCGTAAAATTTCTGCTACTGGGGAATATTGTTTCATTTCTTAGATTGTACGTGCAATTAAACTTTCATAAACATGTTACAAATTGCTTCCATCTTTCCTGTATAACTGAAGTTCTGAGGCTTCCTAAATTACTTCAGAATTACAGCAAAGCTTTGCATTTAGTTGTAAACACTTTAGCCATGTGCCAATTTTGGAGTAATTAACTTTGAAAATGTGGATTACAATTAAAAGTTGCAGTCTTTTTTTTTTTTTTTTTAAACTGTATTTTAAATACATGCCCTTAATCAACAAGCACAATGCAGCTGTTTTACTCATGTAAAAAACTCATGTTTTACTAGTTCAGGATGTGTGCAGACAGCAGAAGGAAGATACTATGGTTCTCAGATCATCTTCTTTTCCTGTTACTCCAGTAGTAATGATAGCGGTATTGTGTCTTCAAGAAATAGTGACTTACTTTGCATGTGATTTGGAAATAGTTATCTCTGCATAGTTTACTGTTGTTATTGTTTCTCTGGTTATTGCCAGTTTGTTTAAATACAGCAAGAGAGCAGTAACCTGCTCAAATCTGCTGTTAGTGGGGCAACATAGAGATGAATCTTTAAACAAATATTTTCACTATCAAAATATCAATTATAATTCACTATATCAAGGTATGCGTACTTTGGTAGTGGGTAAATTCAAGGGATTTGGTTCTATTCTTGTAATATTAACTCATAGTGAAATGTCATCTGTACTAATGTCTACAAGTTTGTTAGAGTAACTAAATAATAATCTGTCAAAATGCTTAAAACCATCAGAGTTTATAAAATAATTTAATAATTTATACATTTGAGTTTTCAGTTTCTTAATAAAACAGAAAAACCCAGAATCTAATCTCATATCATGTTGTCATGGGGTATTGATTATGTGGCTGAAGTATTTTCAGAAGCTAAGTCTTTTCTACCCAATCTGATCAGTTCATACATGTCTGTGTGTATGTGTACGTGCTGGAGACATGTAAAATATTAATACAGAGTAAATGAGTGTTCACCAAGCTCTCTTTGCCATATGGCCCCTGTCGAGGATAGAAGGCCCTGGCTAGCTTAAGCCTGCCATATGGACCTGGTGGAAAAAGGTAGGTCTTACACACAGAGCAAACCTACCATATGGACTGGGTGGAGCACTCAAAACTCTAAACATTTCTCATACACCAGGGCCCTTTACAGAGAAGAATGCAAAAATATACATAATACATTACACACAAAAGCCATTAAAAAATGGGTTAATTGTTTAGGTCTAATATGATGCTTTCAAGCAATGTCCAAAACTATATAAATAATCAGGGCTTATTTTGAAATAATAAAGAGTATCATAAATCATTTACAACTATTTTACTTTGCATTTAACATCTGCTGTATAAAGGTACTGTACAATACCACACTTAATGTTCTACAAACACACAACAGCCAAAAATAGTGATAGGGTTAAATCAAAGTTTCACTGAAATGTGCTCCTTTTGGGGTTTCTTCCCCTCCTGTTCATAACCTGAAGCAAAAATTTAACATGTTTAAAGTTGTGAGTCAAATCCTGAACTTCTAACTGGCTTCTGTACTCTAAATCTTTTAGAGAATTGAGATTAATCATAGGATTAAATAATTGATTCCACTTTATTTCCTTTACAAAACCAAAAAGGTCTGTGCCAGCTGAACCACGGCTGTTTTGATGTCTAAGAAGTCTGTTGCTTTTGTATTCAACAACTGAAAGTGATGTGGTGCTGCCTAATGGTGTCTTCTTCAGTAGACCAAAGATACAGTAAAGTAGCATGGCAAAATGCTTATTCTGTTTCAAACCAGTAGACCTAATGTTGAACCTTCACACACATTCCCATGTAAACATAACTATATTATCTTGAATTATTTATACTTAAAAAAAAAATCAAAAAATCAGAAGTCATATCAGGACCACTCCATTTATGATTACACCAAAATATAGAAAAGTGGAGCATAAATTAAAGATGTATTTTTAAGACCTTATTTTCCACTTTCTCATGTGTTGTGATAATGCTTTAGATCTTGTTGTATGTGTGAAAATGAATAAACAGAAAAGAAGTCAAGCTCTGTTTTATTTTGCAAGTAGGGAGATTATTTAGGTTGAGTTATCCCTTCAGATTTCTTTCAGAATCTTTTCCATTTCTCTGTGTTTTTTTCTCCTCTAGTCTTTAGTTAGACTTGACATTTCAACGAGCAGGCTAATTTTTCATATCTTGGAAGGGGAAGAAACTACTGAAACAAAAAGACTTCAGTAACAGTATATGTTACTGAGAAAAATGTTTGAGAAGTAAGGAAAAGATTGCAGGAACAGAACATTCTGAGTTGCAGAAGAGGGCAAAGAGAAGACAAAGGACAGTGATTCTAAAAATAATTTTCAAACCCTAAAAAAAAAAATCAAATTTAAAAAATAAAATAAAAATTTCAAAAAATATAAAAAGACAAATTTGATTCTAGTTTTTTAACTCACTGAATTGCACTAAATTTGGGAAAAGAGCAACCTCTATCAGCACTTTTTGACTTCCTTTCAAAAAAATGGAAAAAAAAATTATGAGGTTGCTATAAGTTGCTGCGCTCAGTCTTCTGGGTGCAGCAGTTCACAAAACCGTGCAGGGTGGTCATTTCCTGATGCAGCTCTTGGTCTTTTACTAGCTGGGCTAAAAGCCAACCTGCTATCAGGATACTGAATAAAAGTATTGTCTTTAAATATATAATGAGCTCATCAAGTTAAGATGATAAAGCTTTTGTGATTTGTTTCAGTTTGTGTAGGCAGTAACTGTTTTCACAGTAGCATAATGCTTCCTGTTTTGTTTATGTACAGTTATACATGAATTATCGTAACGTAGTAGAGAGCATTTAAAACACTCTTAGGATTTGTATTTTGCTTCTATTACATAGCATTAATAATTGCTAAAGGATTGAAATAAGTAATTTTTCCATTATGTTATTGGCATAAACATTGAAAGTCCTACAGAAATTTTGATGTGAAACAGAAATAGTAAAAAGGTCTGTCCCTGTAGTGGAGTTATAATGCATATTTCCTTGATATTATAGATAAAAGGCTGAATGCAATATTTAATTTGCATGAAGGTTTTAAACTGGATCCTGGGAAAGATTTTAATTTATTGGCAAGTATACAGCATTTCTTCTGTTAAAGGTACTTTAATTTTCTGTATTTAATTAAAACCAAAGTGATCCAGGTCACATGATGACTCCAAACTATTTTATACTTTCTTAAATCAGTGCTGAATGTGACCTCTAATGCATAAATACATAAAGGATATTTTTTTAGTCTTCTCTAATACATATTCTGATATATTAGCATAAATTACATATTTCAAGACATGAAGACACATGCAGGCCAAATCTCACTTTAAAGTGGATGCCTCAAATGGAGCAGAAAACATTAGAGGTAAAACTTCTACATTATTCTATCAGTGAGCATCAAGCTAGTGAATGCCATAGAAATCTCACTAATGAACACATTCTGGTAGCTTGTTGCAGATGTTTGATGAATGAATTGCAACAGGAATCATATCAGATGTAAAAATGCTTGCCTTTTCAATCTGAATTTTGTTTCTGAGCACTCTGGGGTTCAGGGATTTTTGTTTGTTTATTGTTACGGATTTCTGTGAAAATTAGATTTTGGGATATAATCTATAGGCAATGGGTTGAGAAATGTGGCTATAATATTGTAAAGGACTGTTTCTGATACTATAAACTAGGGAACTCATATTGAACTCCCATAGGCAGACAGCCAAATTTCTGTTGGGTTATCATAACGATATAAGCCCAAATATGTACATCAATTACTGTCTACAACATTTTGCATCTGAGGACTGAAACTATTTGGTAGATAGGCACATTTAGGATGCTGAGAATCTATTAAAATGAGATGCTTCACATCCTTTTGTTTTCAGTAACAATGACTGTATTAGCTGTGAGAAGATGTTGGAGTTACTAGGTCACATATTTCTGTTAAAAATGTGTATTGCCATTTAGGTACTTAAATTGCGTAGATTTAATTTAGATTAACATAGATTCAACTTAGACTGGATGTTGTTGAAATGCTTAACTCTTTGAAAACATGTCTGCAGGGCTTGACCAACACGTCCTCTAGGTACTTCCATTTCAAAGCAGGGTTTCTTCCCCTGTGTTTCCAATGCATTTGTAGTTCTTCCTTGCACATTCAAGAATTCTTTAACTTATTACCCAGTAGCCCATACAGCAGCGTTGGATGAGTCCATGTGACTATTTCTTCATTCTTTTATTTTATTGTCATCTTTGGCTCTAATTGTGAGGCATTAATACATCAAGGGTAGGAATTGCGGCATGGGGAAAGCTTGGAAACAGGTTTTCTTAGTATGTTTGTGTCTTTCTAATGCTTTTTTAGACTGGTCACCTTATTCAGTGGTCTAATTAACATTTTGTGAGTGAATATTAGAGGTACTTGATAGCATCCTTTTTATTAAAGAAGTTATTAAAATCTTGGGCATTAATAGGTTCTTGAAAGTAAAGCGAATATAAGTGGAAATGTTTTAAAAATATTTGGTTTCTGTAAAAATCACTGTCACTGAACATCTGATATGTTTGTTATTTTTAAGAAGAAAAGTGACAGTATTCTATATGAATATTTAGTTAAACAAAACACATTAATTAACAGATCCAGTTTACAAATCCTGACCAACAAATAAGTTTGTACTGGGACAGGTGACCTTAAACTACTATAAATGCAAAGTCTTTAAACCTCTTCTGTCTTCTGTATTGAATTTCCCTGACATATTTATTTGTGAAATGCACTACTGTTGACTTCTGTGCTGCCACTTTACACCAGATGCCAAGCATGCCTGGTCAACTTCATATTGCCAGCACCCTGAGGACAAGAGTGTGGGACAGGTTATGTGTTGCTGAATGAATGACAGCTGACGAGTGTTGCACAAACATGTCATCTATTAATTTTCTGTTTGGGCATCTGATTCATGCTGTCAGCAGACTACCAAGAATATGGGCCATGTGAGAAGACAGCAGGAGCATTGATGCTCAGTCCCCCATAACTGCAACATTGCTAGATATGGACTTGTTGAAAATGTTTTGGGTTTTGTTTGTTTTGCCTTTTTTTTTTTTTTCTGAAGAGATTGAATATTAGAATTATTAACTGAACACAGACCAATAAAACCAGTGTGAATACAATGCTGTTCCAGGTATTACCATAAAACCTTCATCTTCAGAGAATTACAAGTTACCAGCTGTGCTCTTATCAAGAATTCCCTTCTTACCACTGTTACGCTTACAGAAAAGGAGTGGTGTTATTTCAGCTGACAATGACAAAAATGCTAAGAATATTGATATTCCTTATTTTTTAAATCACCTTAAATCCCAAAATAATAGATTTTTTTTTTCAACTTTCATGAAACATGTCTAGAGGATTATTAATCCAAATCATGTGGCACTTGAAATGATCTAATAAAATTTAGCAAAAGGCAGTTGTTACATTCTGTAATGGTTTTTATCTGCATTTTGCAGTAGCCATACGGAGACAGTTAAAGTACAGGGAGGAATAGGCAGCACAAAAATTAAGTATTCATACCATGGATGTACTACCTTGTGTATTGCTTTTATTAGCTGAGATGTGCATATTTATGTACATAATTTTGAAAATGTGAGGTTTAGTGTACAGTACATTAATTATGTGGTCTTTAAACCCAATCCCTAATTTGAAGGTTGATGTTAATCAGGAATTTTGCTTGGACTCACAATACTTGGCTTCATCTTTGCTTCTGCATACATTTAGGGAAGCTAGATGTACAGGCAGGCTATATAGGTGAGGGAACCAGCTTCTGTAGCCAACAAAGAAAAGGAGATTAAATAGCTAGTATCATGAATGGTGAGTTTTGATTTCCTAAACAGATATATATCCCTTTACTGTATAGATGATTATGGACACCCCTCAGCATGACTTCAAAAAAAGCTCAAAATGACTCTTGTGAACCTGTAGAGAAACACATACATACTCCAGATACGCCTGTGCATATAAGCATTCTCTTTGCTACGAAGCCAAGAAGCATTCTTTTTAGTACTCTGTATTGCCTGGCTGATGGAGTGGAGCTAGCAGACTACTAATTGGGACGTTTGACATAAACCAGTAAAATGCATTTATACTTTTTCAGCATCCAAAGCACAGACGGTCTTAATCTGCATCCAACCCGTGCAGTAGCATGTAAGGATCTTTGAAAAAGAAATAATGTACATAGTTCTCATAATTAAGTACTGCAAGTTGTAATATTATTGTGCCCTGTATTTATACCAATATACCGTTAAAAATGTAATAAAATATTTAGTGTACCTTTCTAGGTATCATTTTATCTTTAGGAATTTATATTTCTTTACAGTTAGTATTTACTGTCAGGTATTGAAGATAATAGTGATTCGTAATTAACAGATATATACCAAATCATCTCTGCCTATCCCATTTCTTCCCTTTTATGCACTCAAGAAACTGAATAAAAAATTCAGTGAATGAGCAGGGTAATTTTTATTATAGGGACAGAGAAAAATTTCCATATAATTTTGTTTCACACTTTATGTGGCATTATGATGCCAAAGTGCATAAGTGGAAATATCTCAGGCATTTTAACATTCTATTGTATGGCAAAATACATTTGTTTAAAAATAGGAACTACAATTTATTCTGAAATATTGTGAAATCCTTAGAAAAAAAAAATCAGCAAATACTGCTTGACCCAGCCCTAATCAGGAATAGGCTGCAAAATAAGATAAAGGTTATTAAAATAATCCTTTTATTAAAAGAGAAAATTAGATAAGTTGTGCTGATTGACTCTGAGGCCCTCCTAGGGACATGTAAAGTGAAGAATAAACTCAACTTGATCTAGTCCAAAAAGCCTGAAGAAATCCTCACAGTTGGAACGTCACCACTAATTACATTTTTGATTTTTGCATATATTTTGCAACTTTTTCCATGCAGTTATAGTGATGTTATTCCAGTAATTCATTAACAAAACTAAAACACGTGATCTTTAAAGAACATAATTTTATAATTTTGATGTTGGCAACTATAAATTTAACTTACATTGAAAAACAGTTCTTGAAGTACTGCAGAATTACTTGGACAAAATATGCCGCTTAAAAAAATCTTGGATGTTTTGTTTATTTCTTGCTGAGTCAGTATAAATATCTTGCTCCTGGGCGCTCTTTCTCCCCTCCTTCACCACATAATCCCAATGCTATTATCCCTTTCTGAAGTGCTCAGCCGCCTTTAGTGTCCTTCTTTCCTATTTTCTCAGCAAAGTGTTCCCTCACTTCTTGATTAGTCCCTGTCTCCTTCTCAAGTCATGCCTGTTCTCAACCCCCCACATCCCAATTCCGCACAGCAATACATTCCTTTTTTTCCCATCTGTGTTTATAGATAAATTGGCTTACAGGGTATCAGCATAGAAGGGATATCACTGAATTGGGGAGAAAGAGAGGTCCTTACCCTTGTGTTCAATGGGTGCTTGTCCATCTGGCTCTTATTTGCTGTTATGGAGACAACTCCAACTGCAGTATGCGCAGTGACCCTGTGCAGCACTGATGAATGATCTGCAGGGACCACATTTTCTTCAAAAGGATTAAAGAAATACTAGAAATGTATCAATTGGAAGTCTCTTTTCAAAAAGGACAGCCATCAAGCTAGAATATTATATTTTCAGTGGTTAAAATCAGACAGAATTGTCAGTAAACGAGTCTTACTGTTGATGGGCAAGTCCTGCATCTAACCTACCTCCGAAGTGGACATATAGAACTATGTTCTTATGTACCTTTGCTCTTGTGTAGTCCTTTACATTAAGTGAAACTGTGCATATTTTGAAGCCATGCTACTTATGAAAATGGTCAGTCCATAATGGTGGAAGTGTTACACAAATGGATGAGTTCTATAAGACCTATTTTGCACAAATATATGTATAAAGCCAGGTATAAAGCCATCATGTGCAATATACACATCCAAGAAACATAATCTTAGTAGCCATGGTCCTTTCTATGTAAGATTCCAATCTTTTAGTTGTATTTCATTATTGGTGAGTTACTATTCCCAAAGTCCTTAGGTAAACATACCAAACCAAGAAATAGAACAGCTCAGTGGACAGCATTTGCAATAGTACTGTTAACTGTGAGAGCACCAGCCTCTTTTAAATGCTACGGAAGCAACAACCAGCAAGCCACTCTAGTTTTATATTTTATATTTTGCATATTTTGTATTTTATATTTTCGCTGATTTCCAGCAGTAAGTATTTAAATTTCAGAATAATTTGGTTGTCCTGGTATTTTTGGTATTTTTAGCATAAAAAGAAGAAACTAAAATGTAGATTGAAAAAAAACAATGTTTTTATAAGAGTTAGTTTCAGTACATTCTTTTTACAGTTTGTAACAACCTTCACAGTCATCTCACGCTGCCCCTAGTTACATGCAGGGTGAACCTTGAATGACCAAATCTCTAAAGCAAGCAAATTATATGGGAACTGAGCAAGTGGATTTTTTTTATTTTTTTTTTATTTTTTTTTTTAAATCTGCCTCAGGTTGTTAAATGTTTCAGTTCAGGATATAGGACCCTCTGTTCTTTTGTGCTAATATAAATCAACAGTTATTGATTAATTAAAATAGAGGAGCTTCTCACACCTGAAACTTCTAACTCTGAGGAAGGTGAAACATAAAAAAGTGTGTACTAAAGGGTGTTTGACAATATGAACCAAAATTGTATTAAGCCGAATAGAATAAATTGTTTCTACAAAAATGTATGCACCAGATTTATGATAGCAAAAAGTGAAAACAGGGTCCGCTTTCATCATTCAAATGGTAAGAATGAGTCTGTTTTAGGAACAAACACGTGAAATATTTTAGAGAGAACAGCAAAGCATCAAGATGCATTACAATTAAACATTAAATGCTTACAGAAAGACAGTAATCAGTATAGTTTTGGGTTTTGTTTTTTTGAGCTGGCTATTACCACTTGCTTTCAAATCCTGGCAATATCAGTATTATCCCGTTTGAGTGGTGACCGGTCTGAACTTATCCTACTTGCTTTTAGGAACAAAGACAAGAGAGTGGCTACCTCTATTCATCTATTATTGTTTAATAGCTGTCACAGCTTCCAGGATGTTTGTTTCCATGTTATCTGGTGAAAGAATAAAACAGAATGGCAACAAACCAAATACAGTGAAAAATGTTTGTTGTATTTGGCCCAAACCAGCTGCTGTTTGCAGATAAAATCTGTTTTGAACAAAACAGGTGAATTTTGGAAATTGAGGAACAATGGATGGAGTGGATATAGCATTTGCAAATATTTTAAAGGTATGTTGCATTCAGACTTGCTTATTATGGTGATTTATTTCGTATGTCAAGGCACATATTCATCTCTGCTCAGATACTGTAGAAGCTTGGGTAACAGCTTGTCCTATCCTTGTTTATTTGTTAATTTATAACACCTCAGTTCTCAGCAGAAGCCATGGCAGGCCCGGACACCTCTTTGTTCTGTCGTGTTCTTTCTTTCCCTCCTGCCCCTTTCTTCACACTGTTGTGCTCCCAGCTCTGACAATGGAGTTGTAGATTGGCACTGTTCCCCTCTTGCCCTGACTTGTCTAAGAATGCTTCTTTTGAGGCATTTAGACTGAAAATGCTAAATCTCTGTCTCCCAGCAAGGGCTCATCAGCTTTGCAGCTTTGCTCTGCTAGTAGGTTAAGAGGAACATTAGTAGTTCTTTGAAACAGTTTAAAAGATGTTAGGCTAGTGATTATTTGGAAAACAGAGTACCTCATTGTATTGAGAAAAGAGGAATTCTGCAGGAATGGAAGATTTTTAAATCCTTTAATGGCAAAAGGTCATACTATTTTGCTACTAAGACATGTAGTTATGTTTTAATTGGCTGTGTTTACAGTGTGTTTTTTCTTAAAAATGCATTTTTTCAAGATGCTCTCAATCATTGCTTATCTCACATCCACAAATATCCATGCTTCCTGTGTACAATATGTACATTTGCTGTTTCAAACATACTCATACTCAAAGTTTATTTCACATGGGACATCAAGAAAACAAAGTCACATTAGTCTGGCTTCTTTTTTCTGAGTTGACGTTTCATTAAAATAAGTTCATAGTAAGTTCAGCTCTCTAGTCTTACCCCTCAGTGTAAATTTGTTTCTGTTATTTACTATAACATTAGAGTTTGGATGTTATTTTGAGTTCTAACCTTTGCTGAGTTACTTTGCCTATTTTAAAACCATGCCATGCATTGTTAAGATAATCTTTGCAAACTTCACAACATTTTGAGCATACACAAAGTACAGCAAACTTAAGATCTATTAAAGTAGTAATACAGTAAAAGATTTAATGTCTTGCTTAAATTCTGTGGCAAGACCTGTATTAGGAGCTTTCTGTATCTCAGTAATTGCATGGAATAGCATAATTTCAAGTGACTTAAGGCTTATGGAATTGTTAAGTGGGTCAATTTTATCTAGTAGGTATTAAAATATTTTGACAATTTGAGATCTAAAATATTAGTAAGATTCTAAGTTGTCTTAGAAAGCATGAGAGGTTATTGGCCCATTGCTCTGACAAACCTAGAGGCAAATGATGTTGTTGTTTTTTCTTTTACTTTACCTTCTCATTTATATGACTCAACTGTACCATGCATCCTAGTGATTGGACTTGTTCATGCTATATTGTGCAAGTCCAGTACCTTCACTGGCACTTAACTGGAACTGATATAAAAAGTGGCCAACAATTTCAGTGGTGTAACACAGAAGAGGTTTTGTAATTTTTTTTTAATGATTTTTTTTTTTTTTTTTATGTTGAGTAGGAATCATTTGGGAAAGCAATATTTGCAGCAGAGGAAAAAAAGAGTTTCAGCTATGCAATAATACTGTGTATTGCATAGCCAGTTTTGTTTAAGTTTTGGTTTGTTTCTTTTGATTAATGAAAGCATAGCACTTCTGACAGCAGTTTGAAAAAAAAAATTTGGTAACGATATTTCACACTGGAATAGGATTTGTGAAGATGAACTAACAGGATGATACAAAAATAATAAGTTAGTTTGCAATACCCAGGAATACCTAATTTATTTTATTCTCATGAAGTGGTGAATATTTCTGTAACAGCTTAAAAGTTGGGAAGAAAAGAACAAACTTGAGGACTAAACTTTAGTATGCTACTACAAAATTACTACAGAGATGTCCATGTTGCTGTGGGATAGGATCAGGACAGAGGATACATCTTTAGACTGCATTTTTCAAATCCTGCTTTGAATCTCATTAAGGTAGATAGGTAATGGTTCAGTAATCTAATCCCATTTTTTTCAGCATTTTATGACATGATTGGAAAACTTAAATGCAACTGAAAAAAATTTTTTTGACTCTGAAGGGGCTGAAGCTTCCCTTGGTCAACATCAGTTCCTTTCACAAAGCTTACTTTTGTAAGCTTTTGAATTATGACTTTATGAGAAAGGAGTAATTGTGGCACAAGGTGTGACAAATAGGGGACATGAAACAGGCTCTTACTCTTCATGTAGGCTACTCTCATCCTGAGAGGCAGTGAAGTAGGAAGAACACCTTCCATGGTAGGTCTGATCGTGCCAAAAGTAGAACTTTCCATCTGAGCTAGTCAGCTTAGGCTTTTCTTACAGTCAACAGACACTTCTAGAGGAAAATTCGTCTCCTCCTGTAGTAGATGCCTGTGATAGTTCAGATGGATTAGTACCTCAAACTGGTGTCTGCATCCCTCCACTGGCTACAGGAAGAGCTAAGTGGGGCAAGCCCAGAAGCAGATATCCAAATGCCTGTTTGGGTATTTCTGTGGAGGGACACACTGGGTGAGGCTTTTACCTTAACGCTGTAAATACTAACCAGCACAACAGAGCTGGTAAGGAAATGAGGCATGAAATATGCACCTGGACATTGTTGATAGAGTTTTGTTCCTTCTGCAGTAATGGTGGATAGGCATTTTTGGAATGAACTGGGAGTTTGAATTTTGTTTTTCTGGTCCTGGAGTCATCAAAGCTTAGACTCTAACTCTTCATTGCTGCAGATTTCAATTTGCCTGGTCCTATCCTGTGTCTACTTCAGAAAGTACTTCAAACCAGTGAGAGAGCTCTTTGTAGGTAACTAGGATCAGAACTTCCATATAATAAAAGCAATTCCTAATGTACATGATAGGATAAATTGGTGAAATACAACTATTATTGAAACCATCATTAAAATGCAGAAAGTAAATGAAATTAAAGTGTCCCAAAATATATATCTTATAATGATCAAAGCCAAAATAGAAAAGAGCAAGTCTGATACACTCTTCTGTAGTCAGGTAGCTGTGCAGAGGTCTGCATAATACCAGGAATATATTCTGATGCCCTTGTATTGTATTGAGATACATCAATATCTGTCAGTTACTGATTGAGCCCTTGGTAAGAACAGTATGTATAGATATCTATCTATATGTATAGATACTTAGTTTTCCTTTTGAAGAATTCAGATTAACATCTGGTGCAAAGAAATTGACTTAAATTTCTGTATCATATCAACAGTAGTCTAAAAATGTTTCAAAAAGAAAAAAAAAGAAGACAAGGCAGGGTATTGAAGTTTCTGTTAATTGTGGGGTGGGGGTTATTTATTTACTTATTTTCATTTACTTTATAATCCGTTCACAGATTATCTGTGAAGCTTTAATATTAGAAGTCTTCCAGCTGTGGGAATTTTTTCCCATTGTGATGTCAGTACTGATCAGATCTGATTGTTACAAAGATCCCACTAAGGAGTTTAGCACTAATTCTTAGAAGATGTCCGTGCTTAAAAAAATTAGGCCAGTGATTGTAACCATGCTGTTAATTTCATGTATTGTTCAGAGCATGTTTCAATTGTGAGAATCAGGTGTACTTTCTTGATTAAAAATGCATTGAGGACCTGTAGCTTTTCTCCGTGTTGCTGAATCTTCTGGGCTGTAAGTAGAAGCCATTAGGAGTGGGAAGAGTTAATTGTATGGGAAGCCTCATACTCATATATTTCTTGTATACAAAATATATGTCATGCTAGAAAATCTTCTATTGTCAATCCAAATAGGACACAAACTAAAATGAGATAATTGGGAAGGTGCCCATAAAGTCAGCCTGAATATATTATCACAAGTGTATGTGAGATAATATTTGTTTTAAAAAGATTCTATGGCACTGTAAACTCAGTCTCATTAGAGACTGCATTTAAAAGGCTTATAAAGTTACTCATTAATGTTATCTTGTTGTATCTCCACAGCTTTTTCATTAAAGAAAATTCAGCAGAAAGCATTTTCTCCTGATAGCAGGAACCAATTTGCAATAAATGTTCTGGAAACCACTAGGGAAGCCATTACTGAGGTCTAATAAAAACAGACAAGCGTAACTTGTTCTATATTTTTGTTTCAATCACATACAGATGAGACCCCGCTCTCTACACCAACCGCAAGAGACAGCCTTGACAAACTTTCTCTAACTGGTCATGGGCAACCACTACCTCCAGGTTTTCCATCTCCTTTTCTATTCCCTGATGGATTGTCCTCCATAGAGACCCTTCTGACTAACATCCAGGTAGGCCTTTCTGTAGATCAGCTTAAAGGGATGGAGAGGTGCCAGTTGCAGATTTGTCTAAATTAATATAACCATTCTAGCTTAATTAGTTCATGAGATTATTTGGATCAACTAATTTACTGAAACTTCCAAGTAATTTAGGTTTTAAAGGAACCACAGCAAACAAATGAATTCAGAAGCTGTCAGATGCATTACATATACAGATTATGTATTACACCACAGCAGAGAATTCGATGAAAATTACATTGGTGTGTTTAACAACATTTGTTAAATGCTCTTTTTGTTACATGCTGTTGAAATGTATCTTACTGTTTAAATTTATCTCATTTACTAAGCAGAGAAACACTTCTTCAATAAATAGTTATTTTAAATTGCTGGAGTGCCAAGGTGGATTGGTATTTAAAGCTATTTGAAGTGTGTCTCCCATAAAAGCATTACAAAAAGCACTTCTTTTTTATATAAGCTCATTTCACTTAAAGTACTGCCTTCAAAGAATAGACTTCAAAGTGTATTACCAAATGTTATGCAGATTTCATACTCGGTAGTCATGATCTCTATTGTGTGTACAGTACAACCTGATTCAAATATTATGTAACGTATACACTAGCATGTACCTGGTAGCCAAGATGTTAGTGTTTCATATTAGAATGAAGAATGGGTTTGTCCACAAATTCAGTGATCATGTGTTCCCCACATGCAACTTTTGCAGAGGTATGGTTGTGCACTGCATGCAGACGCCAAACGATAGTGCAAGAAATAATGCAGCCATATTGTATTAATTCCAGATAAGCCTCATCTGTGCAGCTACTAACTTCTAATGTGGTTGTCACAATATTTTTCCCTGCTTATTCCTGCAAATACATAAAATCAATTGTATTCTGTTCAGCAAAGGCTATGAAAAAGTAGGGCCAAGTCCTATTCACTTCACTTTCTTAAACAATCTCATTAAAGTTTATGGCACTTCAGAATTGTTTTATGAAAAGTATATGATCCATTCATTGATGGTGTTTTGATGTTTTGAGATCTAATAATGAAAAGATATTGCTATTTAAGAATTAAGTATTGTTATATAAGCCTGATCTGAAAGAGTATATTTATGATTGCTTTTTGTGGTTCTGAGACTTAGGGTCTTAAATACTGAAATCATAAGCCAAGGTAATTCTGCAAGAGTTAGCATTCTTCTAAAAGATCTGCAATCTATAAAGAATGTATTTTCTTCTGAAGGAAAAATTGCAGTTAGAAAGTATGTAATGTTTTAACTGTGCATGCATGTACAGGAAAGTTCGTAGTAATTTTTTTGACAAATGTGTACACTCAATGTCTCTAGACAGGAACCTAATGAGCAAAGCATTCAGCATCAACAGGTTAGCTAATCTTGTGATTGCATATGAAAGTGCTGGAGTACTTCAGGATAAATTACCAGTATTAATTTGCCAAGAATGCATTCAGTTTTGTTTTACAGAAAATGTAAAGTGAAATTCACTCATTGCTTCCCCTGACCCTCTATCCCCAAAAAAACCCAAACAAACAAACAACAAAAAAAGATGAAAAGCCAACAACCTAACAACCTAATCTTAGCCAGAGTTCGGAGCTAAAATAAAAGGCAATGCGGCAGAGAAACCTGAGACTTCTTTATGCCTCATTGGGCTTTTTTACTTACTACTCCTTACCTTGGGATTCCACATCATGACAAATTATCTGTCAGGGTATTGAGTTAGGACATAATTCCTTTTGGATTTTTTCACTGTATCTCCACATTTCATTATATGGTTTCCACAGCCTTTTGTATACCATCAAGGCATTTTTCCCCCCACAGATTTAGTCTCTGTCAGGACAGCATTAGAAAACCACTTCTTAACAACAACAACAACAACAACAAATATTCCATCTGTGTAGAAAAAGTTAAGTATCCTCTTTAAAACAGTAAACTCATTACAATAACCTATGTACAATATTGTCAATTTCTGTAATCTATGCCATTTAAAATTATTTCTGTATTTGGCATTTGTTGCAAGGACAAGTGGCTACCCCAGGCCCACAGATGAATGACATACTGTGTTACTGGCACTTCCAGAGCTGAGGTTTAGGTTTTTGACTACAAGTTTGGGCTCATTAGTGGGATTCGTGGAAAGTGGAACTTCTATACACTTGTGTGTGCTTGCAGTATAATTTTTTACTTTTCCAAGAAATGCATAAGCACTGCCTGAAACCCATGATACATTCAGTATGCGAGTCAGAAGAACTCTTTTTACTGGGTAAATTCTTCTTTGCTCTCTTATGGTTCAGATAAATTTTGCATCCCTTTCAGTACAGAGTTATGGATTCAAAGGGGAGGAGGAACAGTAAGATCCCTCACCGTTCTCTTGTTGCAGCTGTGCTAGCAATAGAGCAGATTGAGAAGATGTTCCCAAAAAGATCATCTGGCCTGCAGTCCATTCCCTACATCCAGCACCAAGATGCTTTTGAAACAGAAAGTAGCACAAATCTAGCCAAAGGCCAGATGAGTGGCTTTGGTAAACGCTGTTCTTTCTTCCCCAGGGTGATGCATGATGAAAATACAGATGTGTCCTTTCATAGAAAGGGTATATGTCTGGTTGAAAAATGCAAGTGTACATCTGTGTTAGGTCATGGGACTGGGGTGAATGCACAACCTGTTACAAATGGTGGTGGAGATTGCCTATATTTTAGAGATATGATGGTCAGGTGAATACATAGGCAAGCAGCATCTGGTTACACTGGTGTGCATGGTCATGGTCGATATCTGTGCTGTATTATATATATATTATATATGATATGTATTATATAGTATATATAATATATATATTATATATATTAATATATATATTTTATATGGAGAGATATTTGTGACCCCCTTTTGCGTATTCAGTTGTGTGAGGTGCAGGAGCCACATGATCTACGTAATATCGACCTTGGGTGCCTCTAGAAAAGGTTGTAGAACCTGTCCTGATTTAAAAGTGAACAGAATTAGGATACTACGTGGGCACTAATTTTTCTCTAATTTCGATCTTTTGTTAGGGTGGGCAGGATCCTAAATTTTGCCATGGGGACAATGCTTTGGGTATGTGAGCAAACATTTCTAAACACTTCTGATGTGCTAAAAGTCTTGCAAGCGCTGAAGAGTTTAGGTGATTGAATTTGGTGCCTAACTCACATCCATGTTGGAAGTCTGAGTCATCCTTTAAAATTAGCCACTAAACACAAACGAGTCTGTGTCTTTCATCAGTACTAAAATTAAATGGATAGCCCCTAATCACCAGTTCATAATTTTAGGCAAATGTTAGACAAGCCTATTGGCTATCACTGTCACCAGGCACTGCTAATTAGGTTTATTTCCTTTTGTATATCATATATACATTTTTCTTATTTTTCCATAAATACTTACTAAAACAAAAATACAATGTTTAATTATTTGCACATTTAAAGAGGAGATAATATACAGTACCCAGAACAACCTGTTTCTTGCTAGGGACTACTGAAATGCAAATAATAAACTCTAACAATATATAATTAAACAAATACACATATAAAATAAGGAAAAGAGATTGGGGACATATTTTGTTACTCAGATGTATATCTGCAAATGTAAAAGGAAATGAAAATAAATTTCCCCAGAGTGCTTAAATTAAGTGATATATCTGTTCCTTTCCAATGTGTATTTGTTGATTTCTTCCAGATTAAATGCTGAAAGTCTATGTGCAGCTGCAGGGAGGATGAAGGGTGATGGGAGACTGGCCGCAGCAAAATGCTGTGTGAGTGCTACTGAGAAGGCTAAAGCTGTTTCCATAGCCTTTGCATAAGTTCGCCTTTTGAGTCATGGCCCGATTATGCCAAAGTATGTTACAGCCACAGCTTCTCATGGTACTGCAATATTCTTGGGTAAAAATAACATTCTTTTAAGCTTTTAGAGTCTGAATCTTTACAGTCTCCAAGCTGAATTTCCATTAATGTCTAAAGGATAAATTAGTTGCACCCGTACAGCAATGTTTTTCTATCAAGATTATTGTATTGACACAGTCTTGTTGATAAGTATTTTTAAAAAGATATATAAAATGGTTGAAAGTATCCCATTGATATTAATAAAAGAAATGCCTGATTACAAACAAAATTCCCTTACAAAAACAAGGCAAACTGCTGGCTTTATTGCTTTGAGTGTCTTGCACTGTTATCATCTATGACTAAATACACAGGAGAAAAATATTGCAAGTATTGGATAAAGTAAAAATTTCAGGTTTCCCTCATGTTATCTTAATTATCTCCTGCTAAAATCCAAGAGAATTATTTTATTTTCCACAAAAAGTATTAATGGAAAATGTCATTTGTATTTGTGCAATATGCCTGTACCTGTGATGAGGATACTCATTCTGAGATATTACAGAAACATCTTTCTCGAGTAATCTATAGAGATAGTCAAGCTGTGTTATCTTACCTTGCTTATATTACTGAGTAGTCAGGTGCAAATAGCAAATACTCAGAAATTAACCTGTGAAGTTAGATAAAATATATACATATTGATGTGTTTTTGCAAGCCTTTCTTAGATAGTTTTAATGATGACGGCATACAAATGATGTATCATTTCCTGACTAAAAGAGAAGCAATGTTACTCAAAGTGTTTTCACCATAAATAACTAATATTGCAAAAGAAAGCCCCTCATCTGCAAATCTCTGGAAGCTAGGAGGTTTGACTAGGAAAGCTTCACTGTGTGCATACCTTGTTCTTCTAGTTTTCCTTCTTCACTCACTGTGGGCAATTGCTGGAAATAGGGCATGATCTAGTTAGACCGTCAGACTAAGTAGTAAGGCCATTTTGGTGTCACATCTAACTGTGTAGCTAACTAAATCATGTTAGATGGAACACACTGTAGGTGAAGCTAGAAAGAGAAACAGCTTCTGTATACTTTTGCCTCCACCCCTTTCAACATGGGCAACACATTATTAATATTTTTTAAAAATAATAATGAGGGATACTGGCCTTAAGGCTCAGGTAAGGTTTGACACATCTGTAGGATCAGTTGACTGACTTAACATGATGGTGTTTTCAGATATATTGGAGAATGGGAAGGAACATTAACCCTATATAAACTTAGCATTTTATTTGGGACATTTCTGAAGAATTTGTCAGTGAAAAATATTAAAACAAGTGCATTAAAATAAACCAAATCAGAATGATCTATAAATCTTCAGGGGAAAAATATTCATCTTTGACATTACATTAAAATAAAAATAATTTATTAACAGTAGCACAGAGGGGAAGAATGGCATGCCATGTTTAAAGCCTGGCTCCAGATAGAGCCATACTGTATTAAAAACAAATATGGAACATGAGTATGTTCACTACAATTATCATTATCCAGCCTCCATAACTTCTGACCTTCTCTAAAGGGAAATACTTTCTTTTTGTTAATGTCCGGTCTTGCACTGCATTTTCCATTGTCATTGGCAGCATATTGATTTAATATCAGGTTGGAGGATTAGCCATAGCTAATACAAGTTGGACATACTGTATTTTGTATAATCTTTTACAGCTGATCCACTAGGAGAATCAACAGAATTTCATGCAACTCTGAAGTTGCTATTCCCGTTCCAAGGGGCACTGATGATTTTTAGATGCTGTACTTCTTACCTCGTTTTCTCACCCCCTTCTGTATTGCATACAGGGACATATTGAATGTTTCCAGTATTTTTGCATTAGAGCTGTCATTGGCAGCAACAGCACTTTTGATATGCATCAGTTTGGCTCTAGTGCAGATTTTTTTTCACATTGGATGCCTACTGATGTGCACTGATTTTACTTCTAAAAATGAAACTTAATTTTGTGTAGCTTATAAGTACTCCCTGGTGGGTCTTGTCTCCAAAAAGCTAATATTTTTCAGACATAATCAGCAGCAATAGGTAATGTATTGCCATTAGCTATGTTAGCAAGTATAAAAAAAGGAAAGGTTGGGGGAGGAAGTGTGGTGTAGAAATTCAATAGAAAATGCAATATGCTTTTAGCAGCTTTGTACTTGCAGCAATTCTTAATATAAAATTACACACATTAGTGTTACACTCTGGCATTATTCTCCATGTTTGTTCATAATGATTGTTTCATATTTAAAGAACACCAAAATATTGTGTTTTGTCAGCCAAAGACAATTATAGTTTAATAGTAAATTATTTTAAACTGCTACTGATAATACAACCAATCAACACATTAAGTGGTGCCAACATTGGCATCTTGCTAAATAATCTCTAGACTTTGCACTGAGAGTAGTCTTTCAAAGATAAGTCAACAAGAGCAATCAGAGCAGAAAATTAGAATTTGGTATCTTAGAATTAAAATACAGCTAAACTAAAGTTTTAATAGGGGTGATCCAAAAGGGCAGTTGATGTAATGATCTCTTTCATTTGTTACTAATTGTTTGTTCCTGATGAAGAAGAAACATGTACATGAATGTAGTTGAACTGAGTAAAGATGGCAGTTTCTGTAGCAGCTTGATTTTATTGTTAAACAAGATAGATTGTAAGAATTTGGGAGGAGGATGTTTGCAGCTTTACATTTACTTGACAGTACACTTTTCATTAACAAATACTTTTCATGTAATTTCACTTGATATGGTTTATTAATGATTTGGATGAATCATGTTCATGTAAGTAATGAGCTGGAGGAGATTAAAATACTCAAGAGTTTAAGCTTAAGCCAGAAGCAGGTACTGACAAACAACTCCTACTTCAATTTCTTCTTATTTCAAGTGCAGCCCCTATAGAAAACATAGTTTATGATGGTTGTAAATGTAGGAGAATATGGCAAGGGAAGGGAACAGAATTCAGGTGGATATTAACTTTTTACAATATATACTGGAAAAGCTTTACAGATATTTCAAATCGTATTTTACTTTGCATAGGTCTGTAGAGCTTTAGCTTTCTTTAGTAGTCATCCAGGTTTAACATTCAACACAAAATACTATTGTTTTTTAGCTATTTTAGAATAGTATTTGGTTCTCTTAAAGAGAACTGCTAGAACTTTAAGCGTATTTGTAAGCACATTTGGTGTGTTACCATTGTTAGACATTTTCAAATGTGGTTCTGTGTTTATGTAGTGTATATAATTTTGGTGACCATCTGGGCCTTGCAGTCAGAAAGTGTGGCCTTCTTTCAGCTCCTGTGGACTTTAATAGATTGAAGTGTAACAGAGCTGCAAAGCATTAAGCTCTGAATGAGCAATGCTTGAGGCAACAATTCAGCTAAGAATGAGGATGAGAAGTACTGAAAACGAGAGGCTCTGAAAACAGACTTACAAGAGGAGTTTGAAGGACTTTCAAAGCAGGCATTGACATTGGGAAGACTAGTGGGATAAATGTGCAGACACTCATAAAAAATACTTTTTCCATTTTTCAAGTATCATCATGCTGGCTTCTTTTTCCATTCCTTTTTGGAACTATTTTAAACAATTTTAATGAAAAAACATGCAACCCAGAATCCAATTTAGGAAGCGTGCCTGAGGGGGGAGGAAGATTACTTGGGAGTTGGGGGACCTGATTTTATGCCTGTAGTGTGGTTGTTCTGAACCTGGATCTTGAGTATGATCCTTTATCTGTTAGCTAAGTGTTTCCCTAGCAGAGCTACTGGGGAGTACTTTTCAGTCTCTCTTGTTGGTATTTTTTTCCTTTATATCAGTAATTAAATCTCTCTTGGGTCAAATTATCTCTAAAGTTAAGTTGTCAGGAGACTTATGTAAGATACAGGAGAGTTAGGCTCATACCCATGGAGGTTCATATATGCATATCCATGCTTAATTATTTACTCCATTATGATAGCTTCAAGAGGATAGATTCAGGTGTAGACCTAAGAGCCTGATGGCCAGGCTTCTGGAAAATGGAAAAGAAAATCTTTCTTCATTCCACATTCATTTATTTTAATTCAGTTTTGCCTCTTCTTTTTCATACCCTGTTTCAGTGTCCTAATTAGTTATTGGCTGCACTGGGATCTTCCTGTTTTCTTGCAAAAAACACGTAACTGTGAACTTGAAATTCTTGAGAAGTTTAGAACATGCTGAATCAGTATTTTCTGATATAATAACAGCAAAATAAGTTACAATTTATTTAAGCCATCCCCGGTCAAGAAATTGAGATGATTGTGTTTTGTTCTCTGCTGTGAGATAACAATTGTACAAGGTCAGGGAATTGCTGAGGTGAGTAGCTCGAGAGAGGAGTCCTTCAACACCTGAGCGGGGGGAAGCTCAGCGTCCAGGAGCTTCAACACAGAGCAGCGACAGCCACCGAGGGAGCCTAAAGTCCTCGACAAGGCTTGCCCAAGAGCCGGCAGCTCAGCTGACGCGAGCAGCTGACTCAGAGGGGGCGGTGCCAGGAGAAGCGGCACCACCCTGACTGGTTAAAAACCTGCCCCGGGGAGCGTGAGCAATTAGGGGCATGGTGCGGCAGTCTGCGTGGGCAGGTGAGCAGTCTCCTGATGACCATGGCCCGGTCTGGGAGCTCTGCCCTGGCTGCCCTGGCTGCCCTGGCTGCCCTGGAGGTGGCCAGTGTAGCCGCCCAGACAGAGCCGATGGGAAGTGAGGCTGCAGTGCAGACCTCAGGGCGTAGAGAGCGCCTGCACTGCCCTCCTGAGATGAGGATGCGCAATGGGCAAGGCTGCACTCCATGCTCCCTGGTGGAGGTCCTGCTGCAGCAGGTGTCTGAGCTGCGGGATATTGTCAAGAGCCTGAAAGATGGCAGGGAAGCTGAGAGGAAGCAGGACTGCTTGCTCCAGGACCAGACTGTGCAGGGGCCTCAAGTGTCCACTGTAGCTCATGGAGGAAAGAAGGAGGCCGCTAACCCAGGAAGCTGGGAAATAGTAAGCAAAAAAAAAAAAAACAAACCAACCCCCCCCCAAAACAAAACAAAAAAAAAAAAAAAAAAAAAAAAACCACAAAACAAGGAGGAAGAGGGCAATTAAAAGCAAGGAGCTTCCTCCTACATCTGTTGTCCCCACCCAGAACCACTTTGCTGTCCTGCAGGGGATGATGAAACACACTCGCACAAGGAACAACTGGCTGGTGCACTGGCAAAGATCACTACTGGTGCTGCCAGGAAAAAGCGATGGGCCGTAGTAGGAGGAGACTGTACTTTGAAAGGAACAGAGGCACCCATCAGTCAGCCTGACCCAGGCTCAAGGGAGATGTGTTTGCCTAGCAGGGCCACGGATCAGGGATGTTGCAGAGAGGCTGCCTACTCTTGTAAGTAACACTGACTATTACCCACTTCTAGTGATCCATGTAGGTGCTAGTGATATAGATAGCAGTACCCTGGAGAACATAAAGAAGGACTATAGAGCCCTGGGAGAGGTGGTTAGGGGCTTTGGAGCTCAGATTGTCTTTTCGTCAATTCTCCAGGATACAGGGCAGGACCTTAAAAAGGCTAGGAGGATTGCGCAGGTTAATAAAGGGTTAAAAGGGTGGTGCTGTAGTCAGGGGTTTAGGTACCTTGAACATGGGACTCAACTTAGTAGGCCAGGTCTACTGGGGGCTGGTGGAGCTGGTCTGACAAAGAAGGGGAAGAGTGGATTTGGTAGGAGGCTTGCCAGACTGGTCAAGGATGCTTTAAAGTAGATGTGTTGGGGGAGGGGGGCATCATTCCATCCCAGCACTCCTAGTCAGTTGCCAGCACCTGTAATAAATGCTCGGAGGGATGTAGAGATATTCCAGCTGCTCCATCCAATGAGCCAGCTTCAATTGCAGCTCAGTTCAGGTGCCTCTATACAAATGCCCGTAGCATGGGGAACAAAGAAGAGGAATTAAAGATGTGTGCAAGTCTACGGGGGTCGGATATCATAGGCATCACAGAAACATGGTGGGGTGGCTCCCATGACTGGAGTGTTGGAATGGAAGGTTACAGGCTCTTTACAAAAGACAGGCTTGGCAGACAGGGAGGGGGAGTTGCTATTTATGTTAGGGATAGGCTGGAGAGTATGGAACTCTGTCTGGAGACAGGTGAGCAGTCAATAGTTTGAGGGTCAGGGTTAAAGGGAGAACAGTGATGGGTGACATTGTTGTGGGGATCTGTTACAGACCTCCTGATCAAGAGGGCTCTGTGGATGAAGCACTCTGTAGACAGATAGGAACAGCCTCACACGCACAGGCTGTTCTCATGGGGGACTTCAACCACCCTGATATCTGTTGGAGGGATGGTACAGCCCAGCACAAGCAATCCAGGAGGTTCCTCAATTGTGTGGAAGACAACTTCCTTCTGCAAGTAATAGAGGAGTTGACAAGGAGAGGTGCCATGCTTGACCTCTTCTTCACCAACAGGGAAGGGCTGGTTGGAAATGTGATGCTCCAGGGCAGCCTTGGTTGTAGCGATCATGAGATGCTTGAGTTCAAGATCCTCAGGACAGTGAGAAGAGTGTGCAGCAAGCTCACTGCCCTAGACTTCAAGAGAGCAGACTTTAGCCTCTTCAGGAACCTGCTCAGTAAGGTTCCATGGGATACAGCCCTAGAGGGCAGGGGGGCCCAAGACTGTTGGTTGATATTCAAGGCTCACCTGCTGCAAGCTCAGGAGCGATGCATCCCAACTAGAAGGAAGTTTAGCAGGAGGGCCAGGAGACCTCCTTGGATGGATAAGGACCTGCAGAGCAAAATTCAAAGGAAAAAAGAAGCTTCTAAAAGGTGGAAGCAAGGACAGGTGGCCTGGGAAGAATACATGGATATTGTCTGGGATGCTAGGGACCAGGTTAGGAAAGCTAAGGCCCACTTAGAATTCAACTTGGCTAGGGATGTTAAGGATAACAGGAAGGGATTCTATAGGTATGTAGCGATTAAAAGACAGACTAGGGACAACATGGGCCGCCTCTGGAATCTATCAGGAGAACTGGCTACCCTGGATTTGGAGAAGGCTGAAGCTCTTAATGACTTCTTTGCCTTGGTCTTCATTGGCAAATGCTCTGGCCACACCACCCAAGTCTTGGAAGGCAGACGCAGGGACTATGAGAATGAAGACCCTGGGCCCATTGTAGGAGAGGATCTGGTTCAGGACCATCTTAGGAACCTGAATGCACACAAGTCCATGGGACCTGATGAAATCCATCCACGGGTCCTGAAGGAGCTGGCAAATGAAGTTGCTCAACCACTGTCCATCATATTTGAAAAATCCTGGCAGTCAGGTGAAGTTCCCGATGACTGGAAAAAGGGAAATATAACCCCCATTTTTAAGAAGGGGAAAATGGATGAGCCGGGGAACTACAGACCATTCAGTCTCACCTCTGTGCCTGGCAAAATCTTGGAGCGGATTCTCCTGGAAGTCATGCTGAGGCACATGAAAAACAACAAGGTGCTTGGTGACAGCCAGCATGGCTTCACTAAGGGGAAATCCTGCCTGACCAACCTGGTGGCCTTCTATGAAGAGGCTACAGAACTGATGGACAGGGGCAGAGCAGTTGATGTCATCTGCCTGGACTTATGCAAAGCTTTTGACATTGTCTCGCATGACATCCTTCTCTCTAAGTTGGAGAGACATCAATTTGATAGGTGGACCACTCGGTGGATAAAGAACTGGCTGGATGGCCGCATGCAAAGAGTAGTGCTCAATGGCTCAGTGTCCAGCTGGAGACCAGTAACGAGTGGTGTCCCCCAGGGATCGGTGTTGGGGCCGGTCTTGTTCAACATCTTCGTGGGTGACATGGACGGTGGGATTGAGTGCGCCCTCAGCAAGTTTGCCAATGACACCAAGCTGTGTGGTTCATTTGATACACTGGAGGGAAGGAATGCCATCCAGAGGGACCTTGACACGCTTGTGAGGTGGGCTGATGTCAACCTGATGAAGTTTAACCATGCCAAGTGCAAGGTCCTCCACCTGGGTCAGAGCAGTCCAAGGCACAGCTACATGTTGGGCAGAGAAGAGATTCAGAGCAGCCCTGTGGGGAAGGACTTGGGGGTGTGGGTTGATGGAAAAATGAACATGAGCCGGCAGTGTGCACTTGCAGCCCAGAAAGCCAACCGTATTCTGGGGTGCATCGAAAGAAGCATGACCAGCAGGTTGAAAGAGGTGATCCTGTCCTTCTACTCTGCTCTCGTGAGACCTCACTTGGAGTATTGTGTGCAGTTCTGGTGTCCTCAACATGAAAAGGACATGGAACTGTTGGAGCAAGTCCAGAGGTGGGCCACAAGGGTGATCAGGGGACTGGAGCACCTCGTGTGTGAAGACAGGCTGAGAAAGTTGGGGCTGTTCAGCCTGGAGAAGAGAAGGCTGCGTGGAGACCTCATAGCAGCCTTCCAATATCTGAATGGGGCCTATAGGGATGCTGGGGATGGGCTGTTCATTATGGACTGTAGTGATAGGACAAGAGGTAGCGGGTCCAGACTTAAACAGGGGATGTTTAGACTGAATATGAGGAAGAAATTCTTTACTGTTAGGGTGGTGAGTCACTGGAATGGGTTGCCCAGGGAGGTTGTGAATGCTCCACCCCTGGCAGTGTCCAAGGCTGGGTTGGATAGAGTCATGGGTGGCATGGTTTGGTGGGAGGTGTCCCTGCCCACGGCAAGGGGGTTGGAACTAGATGATCTTGAGGTCCTTTCCAACCCTAACTATTCTATGATTCTGTGATCTTCCTGCTTTACGATTGTCCTCTGCTTAGCATTCCAAAAGCCCTATCTTCCTTGAAAGCTCTATGAAAGAGATATGAAAATATTTGAAAATAATAGTAGTTAACAACAATTAGGGGAAAAATGGCAACCCTTTAAAAGAACCTTTCTCCGTTTAGTAATTTCCGTTGGCTTGAGTTGTGCTAGAGATTGAATTTCATCTTTTATAGATTATGTGATTCTGAGCCTGCCAATTCATTTTCAATGGGACAGCTTCTTGTTTTTGTCACAGGCAAATGCCTGATGGAGACATGTCTTCTTTATCTCTAAAAAAGAATAAACCTTTCTAGATAGCTTTTTCGCATTAGATGTATGCCCAGTCAAAGGTGAGTTTGTGTTTTCTGAGAAAACTTGACTCCCACCTTTTAAAGATTTATGCCCACCTGTTAAAATGAATTCCAGTAAAAAATTGTTGTTGATAATTGGGAGGTTTTTATCCAGTAACAGGATTATTTAATTTGTAAAATGTCACATAACTAATCAAGGAAAAATAACCTAAGTTAGTTATTATGTCAGCTGTTCTAACATTCTTCAGGCATTATCCAACTTTATCTTTGAACAGGGTCTACTAAAGGTTGCTATAGACAATGCCAGAGCTCAAGAAAAACAGGTCCAACTGGAAAAGACAGAGCTGAAGATGGAGCTCTTCAGGGAACGAGAACTGAGAGAAACGCTTGAAAAGCAGTTGGCTGTGGAGCAGAAGAACAGAGGTAACTTGATTAAGCAGACATAAACACCTTGTAATTTATTTCCTTAGGAAACCTAATCTTTTATCAACCACCTGTGTTTGATCAAAACTTTTCCCCTTACCTCACATTATGTTCATGCTGACTGCAATGCAGGACTTTTTTACAACCTGCCTGATTCTGCGTAGGTTCTTCATGAGATTTGGAACAAGGAACTTTTTCTCAAAGTTTTACCTGAATGGTACTTATTGCACCTGTAATACACAACATAATTACAAATACCATAGGTGCTTTTAATGGACTTTGGCAAGTTGTGATCATTATGAAAAGTGCTAGCTATGTAATGCAAAGACAATTTAGGTCAAGTTTTAGAATCTGCAAATTTTTAGGAACTCTTGTTTCTGTTCTTACGTGTTAGGGTCATATATTGCATATGTAAGCAAACTGTATGTAGTTAATATAAAGATAGTAATAATTTATGACCTTTATAATGCATAGTTGATCAAACACATTTGTAGAAGGAACTGTTAAGGTTCTTCTTAATAAGTCAGTAGTATTTGTAGCATATCAAATATTAACATCAGCCCACTGTCAAGCATATACATGTTTAAGATTTTTAAATAATTTAATTGATTTAAACATCAGACGGTTTACAGTGATTTGCATTAACTATTTGCATTACGAGCATGTTCTCATCTTTCTTTCTGTGTCTAGTTTTCTGTATATGTATGTCTTGCTCTTTAATGGTGTCTAATTACTTTGCCAGGGACAGTTAACCCCTGTTAACTTGTTTAACACAGACTGTGACAAGTCAGATATTATTTTTTGCAGGACTAGAGTTATAACTCTCTTCTTGTCCAGTTTAATTATCTGGGAACCAGCTAAGTAAGGAATCCTGAAAACACTTGAATTCCCAACCAATTTCATTATATCTTTAACTAACATGCTAGCAGTAAGTACACAATATAATCCTGATTCATGTCTTGACCCATTAAAGGGTAGGACTGTGACATCATTAATTACCCTTTTTAAACTTTTGACTATACATTTTTAAAGACAGTTATTATTAACAATTACCACGTATGTGCAATGAATTATCCCTTTGTCCACAACTGGCCCATTTTTCTCAGTACAGTTGAACTTACACTTCTAAAGTTTTGTAAAAGAGCTGTTAGGATGTGAATCCTTTTACCTCTGTGTCTCACAACAGCTCAAATATGTATTCCTTTCTAGAATTGGGCAATCACATGGACAATAGAAAAGGTTAGGGGGAGAGGGGGTGCATCTGACTTTACCTGAGTTACGCCACCTAAAAGTTAAGCACCTCATTCCTTTTTATTCAATAAAGGGATTCATATATCCTGTTTTCTGACAGGTAAGTGGGGTCAGTTAAACTGTGAAGACTTCTGTCTCTTCATTTTAGTTCCAGAGGGTCATATAGTTGAACTAAGGAATATAGTTGACTAGGATGGACTAGACACATATGTTTTGAGCAGTTAAAATTAAATAAAATTAATTTTACACAAAACTGTATGTCAGGAAAGAGCATGGGGTAGTCCCGTATTTTATTCAGGATACTGAAATAATTGACAGTGTTATTTTCAGCATAATGCATTATTTGCTTTTTTATATGTGTCCCTCTAACAGTAATATTGCACTGGTAAAAGAGCCAGACCAAAGAGGAATGGATTTGAACACTTAATGGTGATATGCAGCAGAGCTAATATAATGAGTATGCCTATCCTTGCTATTGGATACTTCTGTACAAAGAAACCAAAAAGATGGATTATTCTTTAAAAACAGATCTAACTAAGAGAGAAAAAATAAGGCCAGACTATAATTATTGTGAGAATTTATTCTTCCATTAAAGGTAGAAAAATACGTAGGAGGCTTTACCTACTGTCAGTTTTCCAGATAACAAGTGTTATGTCTAAAAGTTTCACATCTTAATGAAAGCATGAGCAAGGCTGGAGAAGTATGCCACATCTCTGATAAGAGATACCATATGAGAAAACTGAAATACACTTAAAAGCTACAGCATAGAAACATGAGTCACTGTGTCACACAGGTCAAAATCCATTAGGTGAATGGGACCTTGAGCATTAGCAATATCTACCTTCTGCTCATCATGTTAACACAACTGAGTATCTTTTTCCTTAGTTAATTTACTATATCTGAAAATTTTTTGCCCTTTTTTTTGCATTAAATTCACTGCTTCTACTGTATATTCTACAGAGCTGCTTATTTACTGTACTGTTTCCTTCCTTCTTTGTAAGTATTCCAGTTAGTGATTCCTAAGGCTGTAGGACGTGTCTCATCAACTGGTGAAAGTAGGATAATATCTCTTCTGTGAGCAGCTACACAGTAAGGGCTTGCTAATTCTGGCTCTGACTGCTGTTAGTCACATCTACAATGTGTCAGCCATGATGACATTTTAATTCAGAACACAACATATGTTTCTTTCTCATTTATTGCAATCACTTTCCAAGTACTTATAATGAAAACATTAAAACCGTGCAATGATTCAAAATGTCTTTAGTTTAGCCTTTGTATAGATACTAGCTGTTCTTTGATAGTGTAAGCTAATTAGCCAGTAAAGTAGTTGGTACTATACAAAATGAGAGAGAACCAAAATTCCAAGGGACAGGAACCAACAGAACAAGAAAGAGAAAAGGGGAAGACAAAGGGAAATGTGGATAAGAAAAAGATATGGGAAGAGAATGAGCACCAAGAAGTTGGATGGCTTGCAGGAAGAAGCAGGTTGTAGGGGAGTTAGAAAACTCAGTGCCTTTCCATCAGGAATGAGGATCACGGCAAAGTAGGGGCTGAGCTCCTCCCCGCAGCCTGGGCACCCAAGCAGCTGGATCTCCCTCTTGTGGGAGAGAAGCTGCTGGCAGGCAGGCAGGCAAGCCGGCTGACAGGGAAGAACTTCATTGCTGTGTGTATATCATATGCTGTGGGCAATAACAAAACGGTGCACTTAATCCCGAAAAAAATTACTCATCTTTAGAAACAGAGGCTTATCTACGTCAGATGATGCAAAAGTACATTTCACTGCTGGTTTTCTGATTTGGACATTCATAGGTTCTCTTCTGTTTACAAACAGAATATATGTTGTAACTGTATATCACGTACAGTTTTCAGTGTGATTCCAGCAAATTTCAAGTAATTGAAATTGGTGTAAATTCATCGGTTTATCTGAATTATTGCATTGGTAGCATTTCTTGGGACTCTTAATAGGTAACTGTGTAGCCAAGTTTCAGATCTAACTCTGAGTTCACAGAATTTCTTTTTTTCCTAGCAATAATTCAGAAAAGGCTAAAGAAGGAAAAGAAAGCAAAGAGGAAATTGCAGGAAGCACTTGAATTTGAGACTAAACGACGGGAGCAAGCAGAACAGACACTGAAACAGGCAGCTTCAACAGATAGTCTAAGGGTCCTAAATGGTAAGAAGCCTCTGTCATTAGCTTCCAATTTAAGTGCCAAAAGAAGCTTGTTATATTGAAAATTTATAACATGATGGGAGGGAAAAGAAAGAAAATCTCTTTTCTTTCCTTCATTCCAGCGATGCCTCTCTCTTTATTGTTTTGTTACTTTATATAGTGTGTGCAAATAAACTCATTGGAGAGAATGTTCAAACTGGTACAATTTTATATTATTAGCTTGAGAAGTCAATTTTTTTTTCTTCTTCTTTTCCCCCCCCCTTTTATGCTTGAAAAATCTATTGCTCATTAATCTTCCTAGTCTAACAAAAAATTGTCCTTGCCTCCAGTCATTGTTCAACATTAAAAAAACTGACCAATGTTGATTTGTCAGAATCAATTCAGAATTGGAGTAACAGGTTGTAAAAAGGCTATAAGAATCGAATGAAATATGTGTCAGTCTTACCTTTCTATGTTTCTAGACTCTCTGACCCCAGAGATAGAAGCTGACCGCAGCGGGGGCAGAACAGATGCTGAAAGGACAATACAAGGTAGGAATTTGCAAAAGGCTATAAATCTAGATCTTGCTATATGAGTTTTTCCTCAGCTTTAGACTGCTATTCAAGCATGTAGCCTACCATCTGGGCCACATCAAAACAAGTTCAAACAAGGTCAAGTTCATCTTGCTTGTTTATAAGAGCGAATACATTCTGTACTGATAGATTTTCTTTAATTTAATAGGTCATTTCTGTTTATACAGAGCAATTAAAGAAGAATAATTAATTTCAGGCAATACTGGGTTGAATCTCAGGCGCGCTGAATGCAGGTTTTGTGCTTATGTGTAGTTAGATTTTTGAGATAACAATGCTTGTAAAGGTGTATTTGAAGCATTTTAAACCTTTTAACTATACAAACGGCTAAACGTAATGGGTCATTCAAGGCATGATGAGAATTTCATAGCTAATATTCAGTGCCAGTTACTGAAAGGCGTGTTTCAATAAGCTGCTCTGAACATTAACGATAAATAAGCATTTTATTCCCTTCTAGGATTTTTCGTTTACTATATCCCATTATTTACATTTTAATAAAACAAATCTGCTGAGTAAATTTATGCATGAAATACTAAAAAGAGTGATATTACTTCCCCTGTTAATCTAAATGTATATATGGATTGCAAACACCAAGATATTAGCAAAGAACACATTTTTAAGATAGTATTTGCGTTATAATGTCTTCTCTAGTCAACAGGCTAAATCTACGTAGTGAATACTAAACAGTAAAAATAGCATTTGTTTTAAATTGTAAATGAAGATTCATTTTTCAGAGGCAAGCCTAAAATGATTAGCTCCAGTAATCACTCTCAATTGCCTTTATTTTGCATTTTGAAGTCAATCATCTTAACTATGTCGTTTGACATCTTCTGTGTGTTATTTAATTGCATTTTCTAGCTCCTTAAGAGTTGTTACTGGTGTGCCACAAGGAGGCTGTAACAACAGACTAAAAAGTCAACAAGCTTTTAATGTATTGAGCATATAAACAAATGCAAAAGAGTCAATAAGTTCTGATGAAAGACAAACACACGAATTAAAACAAAAATATTTCGATTTGAAACAAATTATGTCTGCAAAGTCAATAACTCAGCAGTTGGAATATGCCAGATTAAATGTTGCCTGGGAAGTGGGTACTTGTTACGAGGTTTGCTATTCCAGAAACCTCCTTTCCTTCCCATAAAATGTATGCTTTATTCAAAGCACCATTTGACGTAATTCATTTAGTAAGAATTCAGTCGTTATGTAATTTTGTTATAATCCTGTCACTGTGTTATTTTCTTTGGTGCAAAGACAGACTTCTGATTTTTCTGTGAGGCCATTCTGTTACACTAGTTACTGCAATACCTGAGCTCTTTGCAAACACTAATTACTTTATCTTCAGAGCATGCCTGCAAGGAAGTGAAGTTTGGAGTATTCCAATTTGAAAGCTGGGAAATAGAGTCACAGACACATTAAGATGACAAACTACTTAATTTCCAAGTATTGAGGACCTAATTTTTCAGGAGACTGCATTTTTTGGCAAACGTATTCAGTGTATTCAAATCACTGTTCCTGCTGATTTCAGTTTCACTTATGGGCTGAGATACCAAGCTGAATATTTATAATATGAGCAACACATAATTGCTGGCTGGTTTGGAAGTATGTTTTCTAAAGGACTTATCCCAAACTACATAGCAACAGCACTTCAGCTTTTAAACCATGATTATCCATTCTTTTCCAGCTATCCTCTGCCTTCTTGTTCTCATTTCATATATTTCTATTTCTGCAGCAAATGAAATCAAGGACTTTACAGGCAACACTCTCAGTAATGATGACCCTTTTCTTCATTCATCTGCCTAAAGTCTTGCAGGTTAAAAAAAACCAAACCTATAGATTATTTAATTGGAGACTGGACCATGGTAGATTCTGATCATGATATTGGATCATGTTGCAAAGGCATCCTTATTTCTGACATTTCCTGTCTCTACTTTGCAGTCTTAACATAAAATTAAACCAAGGTGTTTATAAAGAAAAGCAAAAAAGTAAGCAAGAGATAGACTTGTAATTTCTTCTGGTTGAAAATATTCAGCTTAATTGTCATGCAGCAGTTCAGACTTTTAGACCTACCACAATATGTAACCCTACAACCCAAATATAACTATAGGAGCTTATTGTCTTTGTGGATCAGCTGTTACAAGGTGACGGGTTTCAGAAATAGTTCAAGAAATAGTCAGTAGCAGATGAGTAATGCTGCGTGTCAGGACTCTCTGTGTGTTCGCTTCCAGTATTGGAAGGAGGATCCCCTTTCACCATAAGCTCCCTTTTCTCTGCATCACCCTTAGCACGTATCCCCATGTCTGTGTCCCAGATCCTCCTAGCTTCTTCCTCCTCACTCCATTTCGAGCTTTGTTAATGGCTAATCTCACTCTTTCTTTGCTGTACCTTACGCTCTTTTTTTTCACGAACTTCACATTCTTCCAGCGCTCTCTTCTGAACTCAAGTTTCATTCCACCCTGACCTCTTGCCCAGACATTTCAAGAGCTGCATTGACATTCACCATTACCAGCCTTTCATGTTTAGTGCCACATCTCTGTCTGTACTCCCTGCTTTCCCCTGCTTTCCTATCAAGTTCCCTACTGCGTTTAGTACACATTCTGTTTCATCTTCTGCATCCGCCTGGATATCAGGGAGGCAAGCACTGAGGAGCACTCTGTTCTTATTTCAGTATTTAGCACAGCAACTGTTTGCAGGAATGAGGAGAAAGAGAAGCAGGTTAAAAACTGCTTCATTCTTGCAGCACTGTGAGAAAGCATGCTCAGTACAGATGGGCTCCTTGGAGAATTTAGTTGCAAAATTCTGTAAAAGCTTTCCAATGAGTGAATCTGGGATTTTTCTGACACTTTTTTGAATTTTTATCAGGGCAACAGAGACCGTATCTTTCCAATTTTGCAAGATTTCAGTTATGTCCTTGCACTTTATCTGTAACTGATACATTAAAATGTATACTCTAGTATGCATTGTATGGAATATACAATATAGTCCATAATAAAGAGTACAATACTACCTCTTTCATGTTTCAGGTTCTGGGAAAAAAAATACTTACAAGGGAAATACTTGTGTTTCTCATTCCTCTCATAAACATATCTCTATATCAGTATCAAAGCCTGTCAGGGGTATATAGTCTTTTTATCCACAATCATTATTTTTTTTCAACTTCCTGTATTAAGCATGCTATGCAGTTCTGTAACTAAGCAAACAAAGGCAGAAAAGCTGTTGCATTCTGTAAGCAAATTAAATAATTGAAATACCAAGAGTAATGTCAGCGTTTAGGAAAATATGCAAGGAAATCATAATTAAAAATGAAAATTTTATCTACTATTTTTTATAAATAAAAGGATACTTCTCAACTCGCAGTTATATTTAATATTGGTATTTTTAGTTATCGCTCCTGTGAGTAAGGAATAGGACTAATTTAAGTGTAAAACATAATTGCATTTGTCAATAGGGGGGGTATGTTGTGTTCTATTTTTCATCATGTAGCATTCATTCAGATTTAGTTCATGGAAAGTCTTTGTAAGATGGGGGTGATAATAAAAAGAAATTTGAGTATGAGACTATAAAAAGAAGCTGTACAGAATATTTTAGTGTTGGGTTGCTTTTTTTTTTTTTTAACTACTGGGTAGATAACAGTTTTCTGGAATATCCATAAAATACTAACAAATAATCATAATTAAATAACCCAGTTACGGGTCTCGGATATATTTGCATTTTTTTTATCGGTACAAACAGATGCAAAGTTACTAGGAACTGGTGTAGACACTGGTTTTAAATGTTTTCTTTCTTGCTTCTGTTTAAAATAACAATAAAGCAGATTATCCTCTTCTCCATACATATTGTAGGTTCACTAGATGCCTATGCCTAGCTCCCAATCCGGTTTCCCAAGACCCCCTCATCCCACACAAAAAGGTACCATACAAAGATAATGTTTGACTTTTATATACTGTTTTGTTACCAGACCTCGTACTAAGCGCTAGAACAATAACATTTACTGCCGCTCTTACTTTCTTATTTCCATTGACATTTTCTTCCCGATCTGCTTACTTACTCCATATTTTACTTACTTTCTCCATATTTTACTTACTTACTCCATACTTTATATTTTACTTACTTACTCCATAGTTTATATTTTACTTACTTACTCCATACTTACTTACTCCATATTTGCCTGCCTGTGTTAGTAGTTTTGTGCTGTAAATCCCACATTCCGAATTTTCTGTCCCCCAGTAGTTTACCTCCCAAGTCCTGGACACTCATCTTCATTACATTTAATCACGACCTTTATGCATTATCTAAACCTCTAAAAATGTTCTTCTGAACTGTCTTGTACGTCCTCACTGTCTTCCACATTGACCATTCTTTTCATATGGTCCTATCATGTCTTCTTTTTCCCAAATTGTTCACAAATTGTTTTGTACTTTTCTCCCAAAGCTATCCTGTTAAGAAGAGGAAGCTTAACCAATTTTTCTCTCTCGGGCTGCTATTTTTTTTTTTTTATCTTCTGTATTTCGTTCCTATTCTTTAGCAGTTGCCTCAGCCTGTACCATTTCTACTTTCTTCCAGTTAATTTCCAACTTCTACATGCCATCATTCCAGCTGTTTCTGAAACCAGCTTCACTGTTTTCTGTTCACAGTCTTCTCACTGTTCAGTTTCCCTGAATACTCAGGCCTTTACTTTTTTACCCAAATGCCTGGTTGTGTTCTGAGAGACACTTTGCACTGTGCCTGTCCTCGAACTTTTTCTGCCCTGCTCCACTCTCTCAGTCAGTTTTGACTTAGCTACGCATTTTCCTCACATGCAAATTCTGTTCCTTTTGTCCCTCACTCAATATTTCATACCTCAATTCCTTATTCTGCTGCATTTTTTTTCCCTTGTAGCACATTATCAGACTTTCTCCAAATGAGGTTCTTACCTTACTCTCCCTGTCCCTTAGCAAAATCAAGTTATGCTTTCTAAGCCCTTTCCCACCTCCTGTTTCTTCTTGCCTTTTCCTGATTTTCCATCCCTTCTGTAGGCTCATATTAACAGTGCGGTTCAGTATAATTCTGATGGGCTTCAGACCATGCTTTACTGATGTAAGGAAAAAACCCACTCAACTACCATCCACATAAAAGCTTCCAAGACTGTCTGTCTCTTTCCCTCACAGAAAAGACAAGGCAGGAAATGGAGATGTTGAGCAGATCCAGGAATAAAGAAAGAAAACAACTGCAACTCAGCCCACTGACTGACTGCATAGTCCTGTATGAAGTTACTTGTAAGGCCTTTAAAGGCTACTGAGGAAGAGTGAGAAAGAAATTATGATTCAGCTTTGCCTATGCCAACAGCTTAGTGTGTTCATTTTGCTGTCTAAGTACTAGGGGAAGATGCCCTGTAGCTGCCCTCCGCATTAGTAGAAATTGACTGGATACAGCTTCAGTCATTTGCCTGAAAACCTAACCAGAATTGTTTTCTATGTTGGTTTGAAATTTATTTTTCAGCTAGCAAAATCAGTGTAATAATCTCACCAAACAGTCCTTGATTCTTTCTTGCTGTATGCGTGTCTGAAAGATAGCTATCTGAAGGACTTCCACATTGAAAAGGAACTTTTGGTGGTTCTGTGAAGCTTGTGCACAGAGTTCCTCTTCTGATATATAAATCTTGGACAAAAGCATGTGGAAATACGTGATGATATTTTTTATGAGATCCAAAACTTTATTGAAAAGGGCCATTATCAAGACTGTTAAGTCAAGCATTCCAAAATTAGGAAATGGTAGAATTAAGGCTGTCTTCCGCACCTTTGTTCAACTGTCTTTGTGTATGCATCGTGATATAATCTTTAATTATATGATTAGATACTGTATTTTTCACAGTACTCTGTCTCATTCAGTGCAGGGGACAAAGCTATAGTTGAATAAATGGATATCTATCCAATATTTTCTCTATCTTCAGTGCTGACTGTGTGGTCTCATGTTTTATATAATACCTGGTTTGTATATAATACTTTCAGCATTGGGCATCATGCTTTACAGAAGAGGCACAAATTATTATCTCAGTTTCTTTCATATGACAAATCTTAATTTTGGCATTTCCTAACAGTTGAGTGTTTTGCTGCACCATTTGAATAATGTCCTAGGTAACAATTTCCTTGGGTTTTCCTTTTTACAAGTAAGCTACAGTCAGAAGTTTCACAACCTTATAGACTTGAATCTTTAGGTTCCTAGTGATAAAAGCTAACAAAGTGACCGATAAACTGTAATACCTTATTATGAACAGTATGGTATAAGGAATGACCATTTTGCCATGGGGTTTTACAGATACTTGTTGAGATAAATAAAGACAATCTTGGGATACATTTCATGCCCTTGGACACAGAATTGTCCTTGGACTCTTCTTGCATCCTGCATTTCTTTTAACAGTGTCTCCATCAAGCTTTCTTGTTCTTGTTTCTTCCTTATCTATGGCCTAATTTTCCATTTCCAAATTTTATAATCTTGCCTCTTTTTTGCTTGCCTTTCAGTACAAGTTTCTATTTATTTTCAGTTATAATTCCAGCCTGTAATTTTAACTTCTCACACCTAATATCCTTGTTAATCAAGAACCAGACATCTGCAGATACTGGCTTATAACACTATCCATATGCCACACATCCAGTTACTTGTCAAGATTTCTTCCTCTTCAGATGACTTTACCTGGCTTTCTTACCCTGTATGTCTTCTCTCCCCCTCTTTCCTTCTATACTCAGCCACTGGGTCCTGTTCTTGTCTAGTAAGTCCAAACCACTCAATCCCTCAACTTCAGTATCCGTTACTGTCAGCCAACCATTTCTTATTACTAGCTCCCTTTCACAGTGTCTTCCAGTGCCCTAATTTCTGTGTTTCTGTCTGTGTGTTTAACCAGTCTCGGTCACTCCCTCTGCTTACATTTTCTGTCTCTATTTTCAATTCCAACTGCATTAGGCTTCTTGTCCTAATTTCTCTAAATATTAAGTTTTATGGGAGTTTATGGTTTATAGACTTAGAGAAGAGTGATGTTGGCTGTAACAGGACACATTTTCCAGTGCAAGACTACTCTCAAATTAATGATTTAAAAAAAAAATAGTTTTCAATATCCTCAAATGACAGGGCGTCTGTTTCTTTTCTGAGGACATCAGTTCTCTTTGCAGCACATTTTAACTAAAATGCCTTTTCTTTTGTGTTACTTCCATTTATTTTGCCCAGGATACTGACTGTTATGACCAGCATCAAGTCAATTTCTCATATCCGTTATCCTCTGTAGAGTCCCTTCAATAGTAGTATCTTTCTCCCAGGGCTTCTCTCTCCTCTCTTTGCATTTTCTCTCTTGCTCCCTGTGTCCCCCCTTCCTCTTAATCAAAAGCAATTCCTTTTGCACCCATAGACCCTCAGAGACAAGGTCATCTATCTGTATAATGCTGTGTAAACCAATGATCATATATTCTCTACAGTACTGATTGATTAAACCCAAGAAAAGGAAAGCATATATATATTCTTTATACATTTTACCAGGTTTTTTTCTGGCTTTTTTTTTTTCTCATTAAACTTCTTAGAAATGTTAAATATATATATAAACTTGTAAATTTTGCATTTTTATTCAACTGACACTTTTTTATCAGGTATTCCATTTTTATTGCTGCTTAGTAAGTGCTGTGGATTATTTGTTACTCATTTATTATTGCATGGGACTTCTAGCAGAAAGGTGCTTCAGTTTACTATAGAGCCACGATTCTCAAATGGATTCATCAGCTCGTTTTGAGAATGAAAATACATTTTCATTTTCCCATGTGACATCCCTTCTTTTCTGCTGAACTATTTCAATGCTGTTTCAGCTTTTCTTATATTACTGCTTTCCCATTTTCCTTTCCCCTCTGTTTCAACCTCCCCCTTCCTGCCAAATACTACTTCTGAATATCCCAGATCTTCCTTGTTAGGCCACTTCTTTGACCTGTGAGGCAACATGTGCGTATGATGTGGAGCTATGTGTGTGCTGGTTGACCAGGTGGCCGACTAGGAGATACATACGTTCTGAGGGATCAGTGACAAGCTAGGAAGTACGCATTTTCTGCTGGACATCTTGTTGCTGCCTCTTGGCAGCTGGGCAAATCAAACAGTACATGATGCTTCTCAGCAGTTGATGGGCCAAACAAATGGTTTTTCAAGCTGCAAGAGAACCACAGCCCACCTGTTGTGCAGGCCTGCTATAAAGGTTGAACATTTCAGCAGGGAAAAGAAGTCAGGAGCTGGAACAAAGCTGTCAGAAGCCTGGAAGGCAAAGTTTTGTTGTTTGTTTGTTTTTTTTTTTTTTTTTTTTTTTCTAGATATATTGAATAACTGCCCAAGAAAACATCTGCTGCTTAGCTAGGCTGTTAATGGAAACAAACAGCTGACTATTCTAGACCCATAGAAATATGAAAAGGTTCTGTAAAGCAGCAGTTACAAAACAGTGGTATGGATTTTTTTGGAGATGAACTTTTCTGTGACTTTTAAGCCACTTAGCCTGTTATTCTGTTATTCCATCTTTAATTCCAGATTAAAAAAAAGGCGATGACAGCCACAGCAACAAAACAAAAAAAAACCTACAGTAACAAAAACAATCACCCCTACAAAAATAAACCCAATACGAAAAAAACCTCAACATTGCACAAAAAACTAAGGAACAAAAAAAACCAAACAAACCCAACAAAGCAAAAACACAAACTCCAAACCAAACCTAATACTTCCCATTTAATTTGTCAAGGAAGTCTATTTTTCAGTTTAGGAGTCAACAAACAGTAAGGAGGTCTGCCTATGTTTGTGAAATACCATGTCTTGTGGATGTGTGACTTTCAGCAATCTAACAGATAGATTTTGCATTTTTCTTTTTACCTGTCTGATTATCAGGCTTCCTCCTTAAGTTTTCCATTATTAAGGTTTCTGAATTTCAGTAAGGCAACTGGTTTCAATCTCTACAGCTTTGGTTAGCTGCAGATGTAGGACAGGACCATGCCCTTCTTAGGGCTGTTCTAGCACCTCTAGGTACAAGTAGTGATCTGAGCTACCAGAAAACTGTGAAAAAGACAAGAGAATGGAGCAAAGCTGTTGTAGTGACCCACTACGGAGTGATGTCTGCTGTCTTGTTATTGATACTTCTCTGCATGCCAGTTTGTCACACAAATTGATGCATTGGTGAAAACATATCAATTTTAGAAGCTGAAGGGGAGAGTGTCTTTCCTGCATTGCTCTTCTTGCTTGCCTTTCTTATACTCAAAGTATTTTCAGACCAAGTGGTGTTGTTAAAGCTGAGAAACTGTTGGAAGTTTATTGTCTAACCCACAATGACATTTAGTTTAGCTGTTTTACTAACTCCCTTTGGTTATTCCACCTGATTGTATTTTATTTTTGTTCAGTCTTCCAAAAATATTTGCTGGTTAAATACTGTTCCTGTTTGGAGTAGCACATGCTTAAAATGTTTCATTTTCCCTCTGATTAGTGCCTTAAACTTCATCTTCTTATTGGCTGCAGTGTATAACACTTTTTATTGTAAGGGTCATGCGCTTATTATTCAACTGTGCAGTGCTGTGCACTTCAATGAAATTATATACATATAATGAATAACAACAATCTGTGTGCGCTACTTTGAATTTCATTCCTGTTGCAGAAGCTATACCTCTGGAAATAGGTTCTCTAATTCTTACACATTTTTAGAAAAATCTGGGCTCTCTCCTGTACGCTAATTTAAATAATTTATTTTCCCTAAGAAGAATAAGCCTTGCTGTCTTTACAACCTCACTAGTTTTAAAGACATTTGTTTTACTGATCTTTTGGCTTGATGCACAATCCAGTATAGTACATACTTTAAACCTAGATTGTATATTAGACATTAATGACATCTCTTGCTCGTTTTTTTTTTTAAGATTGAAATCTGAATAGTCAGTGAGGAAACACATAGCAAGGATTTGTTTTGCTTCATATTTCCTTGACCATGAGTAAATATTGAAATTATCTTATCATGCATGGAAACAAAAAAATAATAAGTATGTTCCCTGCCCCCCTCCTGGGATTCCAGCACTTTGGCAGGTTTTCAACCCAAACTAATCAATTAAAGACAACATTGATTAACTTAAACAGAAGGTAGTATTGATTGCAGGCAGTAACCTATAAATAGACAATTGTTTCATAGTGTTCGCAAGTCATTGCTAGCTACACCTTTAAACTTTAAGGTACATAATCCTGTTATCTATCACCCAAAAAGCAAAGGAAGGGCATAGAGTTAATGAACAGTTACATATATGTTGCAAAGTATTCTAATAGAGCCCTCTTATTCAGCACTTGTACTCTTACATAAACTTTTTCACATTCTCTTTGAAATTGCTATCTATTGCAGTTTACGTCTCATTTTATAGCTGCATATATACGAAGCTGCTGGAAATCAAATATGTTCATTACTTTTCTACTGAGATAAATGATTAATCAATCAGAGGCTTTCTTCCAACATAGTACTTTAGTGCACTTTTGAAGCAACTATGTGTAAAATTAATGACTAAGCATGAGCAGAGTCAAATGAGAAAATTCAGGACAATAAGAATATTAAATAAAGCACATTGTGCACCAAAAAGGCTATAAAGACTTTATATAGAATTGTTTTGCTTTGTTGCATTTTTGTTCATCTCTTACTCCCTCTTTCCTCCGTGTTCATATTATTTAAACAGGGAAAGATAGGATCTATGAATTCTTAACCTAACAGACTTCTGAGGTCACCCCAGTTGTCTTGCTACCTGGGAGAGATGGGTACTGTAAGCCACTAAACTACCTATTTGTTTCCTATGAGTACTCTTTTCCATTAATCTTCTCCCTCAGAAGGTAACTGAAACCTGAACAGGCTGGTAAACACGCATTTAGTGTGTTTTAACATAGTATCATCAGCTGAAAAACTTCCACAGAAAGAACTAGAAGACTTCATGTTTTTAAGCCAGGATGAAAAATTTATTAAAACATCATTTCAGTGAAATGGTGTTTCTGTAGCCTATCATGAAGAAGATATAAACAAAGCGAATTTCTAGTTCATTCACAACTGAACTGTATTCCTGTGCCTTTTAGGTTGGTTGAGGATTTAGATCTGCTGACTGTAAGCTGTTTACCGGTGTTTGCCTCTAAATTGTGTAGAGAGCTGTTCTTTTTTTTTCTCTCTTTTTTTATTTCAGCCTCATTTACTACTTCTTAGACAGGTGTTGGAAAGTGGCATCATGTCAGCTGTGTCATAAAGAAGATTGTTCCTTGGCATTTGGTTTTTAAACTATTATAGACATTAAAAGAGCCTGATGTTTGTGTATCACCCTCCTTATAAAGTAACTTAATCTGTCAATATTAGTGTTACATTCTTCTCCGAAATCATGAAGACTTCATCAACAGACCTCAAAATATTTGATGATTGGAGATCTTTCTAATACTTGCACTTCCCTTGTTGTGAGTTATCATGTGAAACATGAGGAAGACAACTCTTATGGCTATCCTGTTCAGTGGCCCTTTTTGATATCAGCCATGACCTGCATCGAAGAAGAAATGAAAGTTTTTTTTAGCAAGCCATGTGAGCTATTCTACCGAGGAAGGTCATAATCAATTTCCCATCTCATCCCTGCATGTCTGAAACTCTGAAAAAAGATTTTCGAAGAGAAGTTAATATACTCTTAGCTTAACATTAATTTTTACACCATAAAAAAGTGATACTATTGTTCGTGAGTAGATGACTAGCCCAATTTGAGATGCTTCAGGGCATCTAAGCATCTGCATAGGGTTAATCATGCTTATGGGATATCCAGGCCTTTCTGGAGCAGCAGCTGGAAGCCACACAGACTATAGAAGGCTGACTCAAATCATGCCAGATGTTGAATCAAGCAGTTTTTGCTGGTTCAGAACACCTTTGAACATACTGCATTATTGATTTTGCTTATATTAAATGGAAATTTGTAGATTGTTATACATTTTAAATAAAAATATATTTATTATTACATTAATTCCAGGGGGGAATCCTATTCCGCTCTTCTTGAATTTTTAGAGAAAACACACGAACATCAATGGGATAATTTCTCTAGATCTTAGTCTCCTGTTATCTGTGGACTAGCTTGTATTTTATGTAGCATTTGACTGAGATATGAAAATGTAAGATGTGGAGAAAAAGTTGTCTTAATGGATTGGGATTTTTTAAGAACCCCAAACTGACTGACTTTCAAAAAGATCTGATATTTTTTTACCATATATGACTCAGCAGCCCTTTGGCCAAATAAAGAGCTGGCCTTGGATATGCCAGCCCGGAACTTCATTAATATACTTTAAAGATTCTTGTACTTTCTCTGCCCATTGAAGCATCTTCAACTTCTATCTCTGCATTCAATGTTAAAATCTTTCCATGGCTGCTTCCTGGTTTTTGATTAAAAAAAATATTCAGTTTCACCAAGAAGCTTCAAGAGTAACCATATGAAGAAATCGCTAAAGAAGTTAAGTTGGTCTTTAGCAGACATTCAACAGAATTAATTTATAAAGTGTGTAATTCTTTTTAGGTGCTAGTGTAAATATGCATATAGAAACAGCAGGCAAAATCAGACATCCAGCTGAAGGAAAGCATGTTTGTGCATAATGGTTCTGAGAAACTGGTTGGGGTCAGATTATTCCTGAGAAAACACTAATTTTGTAAATCTACCAAAAATAGCTAGTCCAAAAATAGTCTGTTACATTGCTCTTACTTATTTTCAGAGGCTGCTTCATTTATTATAATATTTGTGCATGAATGGGAATTGTAGTAAACCGATTTTATTTATCTATTTTTTTTTTTTTTTTTTTTTGTTACTGATTCCAGTTTGCAGCCTTGTGGTCTGTCTCAGATAAATTGCTTTGAGCTATGGCCGCAGTAAAAGGAAAGCTAGCAGAATTGTTATCTTTGTAATAGCTGATCAACTTTGCAGTCTTTAATGGATTTAATCTTCATGTCAGGAAAAACTGTGATGCAGAACAAAGCAATTTCTTTTTATCATAGAAGGGTAAGGAGTTTGGTCATGGATATGTTGGAAGCCTGTGGTAGATAAGAGACTAAAAAATCTTGCCAAAACTATGATTTTCATTCTGTCCTTCATGTTTTTGCCCTTCTTTTATATCTTTCTTCATGCTCTCTCATTGTATAGGCATACGGAAAATTAGATGGAATTTACCCACTTGAATATTGGTGGTAGGATTTATATCCCAAAGCTTCATGCTTGCAGAATACATGTAACACATAATCTGTGCTTGTTCTGCACTTGCTCAGAGTGAAGGCTAACCTCTGTGAATATCAGGGTAATGACAAAGTGCACCTGATGTAAGTCTTTTCAAGTTTTTTCTTTGTAAGCCACAGCTTTGAAGATACAAACACTTATGTTGCCTAGCATTATTTATTTCTTGATTTGATCACCCGTCACAGATCAAGTTGACCTATGTGTTCAGCTTTCGGCAAAAAGACTGAACATAAACTCTAGACTCTGTTACTTCTACATAAATATATCCAGTTTCATTAAAATTACTTGCATAATGACATTTAGAAGGTTTGAAGCTACAATAAAGGAATAGGGAATGGATTGTTTATGTATGTTCTACTAGCTTCCTAACCCAAAGCTCCATTGAATTTCATTCTTCATCTTCCTTGTACACAGGCAGACTTAATACCTGCTGTACTTTTCTACTCATTGAAGTGAAGATAAACCAGTATCAGTTTCCTGTAATCCAGGAGCTGAAGACTAAGCATTCATTCTTTGCTACATAATTTCCTTTTGATATTTTGGTAAAAAAACCACAGAAAAGATGCAACATTTAATGAAACCTGAGTCATCAAATGCAAAACTATCCCCAAATATGCTATGGCAACAGAAAGAAGCAAAGGAATTGCCAGTTGTTTAAGTGGAAGAGTATTCAATGCGTTTCTTCTGAGGTAAACCCATTTTTCTGCAGCAATGGTGCAATAGTATTAATTAAATATTTTGACATGTTCATTCCTACCTATATTCCCTATCATATTCTTGAAATTACTGTCCCCATTCATGACCAAGGTAAACAAAAATTAGTAAAGGAATATAGCAAGTAATGGCATTTCCCTTAAAGCTTTACACAAATGTTTTTTGAGATGAGATGGTGACTGTGAGATGTTAGTGTCTGTCTGGTAAATGACTTCTTTTTGTGTAAGGGATTATATGTGTTCATGAACCCATATTCCTGATCAGGTAGATTCCTGATTCAGGTACCTTTTTTGATCTCAGGTCTTGCTGTCAGACTCACCTGCAAATCCAGGTTTTGAGCCTGAAGAACTGTAGCGAGTTAGTCTTGTGAACATTAAAAGAGGATTTTCTTAACTATGACGAGCAACAGGGGAAAAAACTATGAAGGTACTTACTTGGAAGCATCACTCCCAATTTGAAGCATTTTGATAAGGAGTGGCACAGAAGGTGATGAATAAGGCAAAACCTTTCAAGTTCTCTGTTTCCAGTTGTTAAAAGGGAACAACCAGTGAAGGAGTGACAATTCAAAGAAGTAGTCTAGAAAAATATTTTTGTCATATGAATTTGTTTATACAGCTCACACAGAAGCAGGCTTTAGTAGAAAAGATATGAGAAGAAGCAGTATGTGAATTTACATCCAGAGGGAGTGATAGGAAAATGAGGGAAAGAGATTTTTTTTTCTGAGAAGAGATTTAGGCAGTGTTGTATTGAAGAGTCAAAAGTAACAAACAAGATACCTTCATTTTGAACTTCACTGACAGGCAAGATGAAAAGAGTAGTTCACAGTGACTAAGAGGAGTAGTTGTGGTAAGGAAGAGGAGGAGGAATCAGAAGGGGTGAATGATAAAGAGCTGTTTCGCCAACCTGAGATTAGCAGAGCAGCTAAACATTCACACGGAATTAGAAAAACAGGCTGAGGTTTTATATCAGACCGAAGGGAATAGACATGGGGTAGAAAGGGCTTTGTCAATTTTCAATGAGGATATGATGGTGGAATTTCTTTTCATGGATTAGATAACTCAGGTAGAAAGCTGGGAGAGGGAGACAGTGGGAGGAAGGTCACAGCCCTGAGAAACTGAAACAGAAAGTTGAGGAAGAAGTCAAAAAGATCAAACTGGGAAAGAAATTAGCCATGTGGATGGAAAATAAGAAGATCCTAACAAAAGGAGAACAATATTTGAATACCAAAAACCTTTTATCAAATGCTAGTCTAGAAAAGTCTAGGAGGTAGGGTCTGTGGTGCTGGTTCTAAGATTTGGGTGGAAAGAAATCATCAAGAACAGATAGAATAAAAATTTGCAAAAAAAGATGACTAGCAACAGAACTGATGGTGAAGGAAGAAGGTAATTCCCAGCATTTTGCAAGTGTTGTGGTCATTCCACCATGTGCTTAACTGACACATTCTTACCAAATTAGGAACATGCAAGTATTATATCCATGTTGTCAAATTAAGAAAAAAGACTATTCAAAGAATAGGAAAGTTTCATAGGTTTTAACTTTTAACTTTTGAAGTTTAAGTCCTTCTTTACATTTTCTTTTATCAACAGTGTCCCTAAAGACATGATTCTGTACACACAAGATTATTACAATGTGAGTTCTAGAAATTTTCTTGCATATTTTTGCTAAACATCTGTGGTAACTGTGGTGGTAAAATTAAGAAAATTGAGAATTTTCTCAATGATAGTAATCATCTATAAAAAACCATAAAGTGAGGCATGGCCACATTTTCGCTGTCTTTGTTGCATTTAGAGAAAATCTTGGATTCTGTCAGACACTGTAAATTTGCCACCTAACTAAAAGAATAAATAAATTGATCATTGCACTCTAAATATCATATTGCAGATAAAAAGTATGTATACAGCAAAACTTTCAAAGGGAGATACCTTCGGTTGAAACTTAGTAAACTGTTGAAGTCATATTGCCCAAGGGGGAGGGAGGGGAATTTTAATACTTTGAGGGTGGCTTATAATGTTGCATTACCTTTAATTCTGCAAAGAAATTTAGACTGTAGGTGAGGAAATATTCTTAACAGTCTTGTAACAGCTTGTTTTTGTGAAGGATATCAGCTAGTGAACTGAGCTTGTAGAAAACTTGGTTTATACTGGTGCAAGTGTCAAGAATGAGAGCAACTATAATCTACCTCTGTATACTTTGTCAAATTTATGCATGTGTATTCATATTGTGGAAAAAGAAAGCTTCTTTTATGTTATCAGACTCAGAGGGGATACCGTAAACTCTTTTGATAGAGCAATCTTTTGCTATTGTAGCTTAAACTACAGAATAAACATATTACACCTTGAGTATTGCATATAATAAAATAGGATTTAAATGAACAATATTGAAATCAAAGTTCAATTTAGGAACTTGAGTGTATTGTTGTGAAAAGCCTAGTCAGTTATATTTATAGCTTCATATTTTCACAGCAAGTAAATAGTTTAGAAACCTAGGGATCCCTTATGCTTTATGCAAGTGCAGTAGTTTTTAAATAACAGCATAAGGTCCACATTTCCTTTCCTTAAAACTTACAATAAAAAGTAAAAATAAATGCCACCACCACACAAACTACAAAGGTAAAAAAATGCTGTATCTTGCATTTTTCTACCTCCTGTGGCTAGGGACAGAATGCAGACATGCCACAATAATGTTTTTTATTTCTACTGTTCAAACCATATTAATGAGAACATCATTTTGGAGAACTAATTATTTCTATTTGTCTTGTGTCACACTTTCTAATTCCCCTATATTAGCACAGCCAAAGCAAATTAATTGCTTTTCCAGCAGTTGAACCTTGTCCAAGAATGAGCTCACATTCCCTTCCAGTTTTGCAGTTTCTAGGAGTGCATTGTGTCAAAAATTTCTCTTGATACTAAACACAGCCCAGAGAATATCTTTACAGATTTCTGTTGCTGCTCACTTGATGAAATTTATAAGTTTAAGTGACCTACTAGGAAAGATAAAGTTCTTAGCTGCAAGATTATACATCAAAACAGTTAAAGTGAAATTAAAATTAAATGAATGAATCTCACTGAAGCAAAAAAAGCAGTAATTAATGGTTCCCTTAATTGTCTTCATAAAATATTTGCATGGGTCTAATTTGCATAATTTGCATGTATTAATTAATCTTTCAAAGGAATTTTGTGCTGAGAGAAGCCAAAAAATCTCTTTGTTTTATTTAACATCTAATGAAATATTTATCTTCATTAATGAACTTCTCATCTTCATTAAAATAAAAATTGCACAAGTTTGTATGTTTTAAATGTTTTTATAATTGTAGTATGCAAAAAATTCTCTTCAGACTTACGATATCTGAAAAACAAACATATTATTGCACATTCTGTGTCATTTTGACTATAGCAACATTTTAAGTTTGAGAAACCTTATTTCCTCCCCTAGAAGTTTCCAAGGGGTTTTAAAGTTCTTGAATTTCTTGTCAATTGATCTGGGTTTTTGTTTGTTTGGTTTTTATGTGGTATTTTTTTTTTTTTTTTATTTTTTAGTTTTGACAAGGTAAACATTTTGGTATCTTTTATTGTTGTCAACCTGTAATAATTAACAGCTTTTCTGGAACAGATATAGTATACAGTAAAAGAGACTAACATCATTGGTTAAAATTTAAAATACTGCATGATTTTGTACATGACGTGGGGTAAGTTTATACTCTTTTTAGACTAACAGTTGTGGAAAAAAACAGTTTGTGAGTTACTGCCTGACATTTGCTGATTGAACCTGGAGTAAGACTGATGACAGTAACAGTTATAAAGGACGATAGTGGCACAGGACCTAAAGTTAAATGACAGGTTGCAGTGATCAGCAACTTTGAGGCAATATCCAAAATAGCTAGACGTCCAGAAAGAGAATTAAAAGAAAAAAATGGTATTAAGATTTTGTGCGAAATTTGAATGTGAAAGTGTAAGGAGATGAAAATAAATTAAGAACTTCACAGAGGCAATTTCTGTAAAAAGAATAGGTGTAAGAGGATGATGATTAGTTTTTTGGGGACAAAGGTGAAGGCTGTTACTTTAAAAGGGGACCACCTAGAATCCCAAGGTAATGTATCAGCTACTTAATACTGTTGGAAATAATGTCTGTGGAGAAAGAATAGCAAAGTGTGGTTAAAATAAAATAGCTTCTATACAGAATGATAATGCTGTACATAGTAAGATTTGTGGAATGGAGTTTCATTTTTTTCAAGGGTAAGTACAATATTATTGGAATAATAACTTGAAATAGGGAAATGATTGGGGATTTTAGATGCAAAGAATTTTATTTGCACAGTGAAACAGCATGGTAGGATCTGCACTCATTTTATTATGAAATGCCTATGCTTAAATCCTTGCACAAGGAGTTTATAAACACATTAATGTGTGAATTTGCTTTATACGTGCAACACCTTAGAAAGCCAGCCCTGTGGAGGTAGAAAAGTAGGATCTGCTTAGGAGTGCTTTAAGATACAGCACTCATTGTATAAAATAATTTAGGAAACAGGGTGTTTAAGCTATAGAGACTGTATAAAGAGTCATATATTCTTTACTACATTATCCTAACATTTTTTCAACTGATAAGATATAGTGGAAATTTGTGGTTACCATAATGGTTGAATAGATATTGTTGTGTATTATGAAGGTGTGGAATAGCTCCTGAGGCAATGTAATTATCTATAAAATTCCCAAACAATATCAGTGGGAGGGATATGTTTCACTTCACAATTTCGTGGGGTAGATGTCTTTATCTGAGCTATTTAGGCTGGACTCCTATTAAAGTCAATGAAGAGTAATAGACACATCTCTTCCTTTGAAGAAAATGAATCATAACTTCCAAGTTTCTTCATTGATTACAAAACCAGCTCAAACACAGCCATCTACAGTGCAGGTGGCTGAAGCTAATGTGGTGAATCTCATCTGTTGTGTATTTTCCTTTTTGCTTGCCTCAGAATACCAACATCACTTGTGATAGTAAACACTCTACAAGCAACTGCATTTCAGTCACTTCTTATAACTACTGATGTTGGAAATGAGTAATTGTGCATCATTTATGGAAAAATATCCATGCCTGACAATTCCCTTTCTGCTTGGTGTAGTTCTGTAATATTTCCATACTTTACAGTTTTGAAATTAGCATAAAACATGACCCTCAAATGTAGAAAGGGTAACTTGAATTCTGCATTAATCTTGAGTCTTTGAAGCTTTTATTGCAATTAGATGCTACCATGGGAGGCACAGGGAATCAAACAAGAATCTAAAGAAGCATTCAGAAAACTCTGAAATAAGAACAAAAGTGGACATAAGCTGAGAGGTGAAAAAAGAGGTAGACAAAGTATCACAGAACTCTAAAATGGAAAGTGGTGTTATGTTACTAATATAGTTGTATTATATTACGTTAGTTGTATTACTGTGTCAATCCTAATTTGTAGTGGACAACTAGTAAATATTTCTCTATTTAAATGTAGTTTTGCTTGCAAATAAGACATGGGTTGGAATTAATGTGATGAAACTTAGAAGTCTACAATGTTAGACGCCTATATCTGTGCTTGTAACCCTCGACCTTCTGTGGAGGGAGTGAAGTGTCTATAGTACAGTTCACCACTTCATAAAGTAGGTGTCTATATTTCTCCTTTGTCTACAGACATAGGCATAACTAGAGTGCCCTGGTGTAGAGCTTTGCAGACAAATTTAGTAAACTCAATCGCATTCCAGAAAAGATGAATTCAGTTTCTGGAGGTGAGAAAATAATTTCTTGTGGGAGCTTTGGGGAGGGGTGGGGATTTGATTGGTCGGTTGGGTTTTGTGTTGGTTTTTTTTTTCAACAAATGCAGTAAATCCATTTTACAGCAGGGGTTATACTCCAGGATAGTCCAACTGCACAGGGTAAATATAGCATGTGACAGTCACAAGTATATGATAAGGACTCACTGTCTTTGCGCATTTCACATTTTGCAGCAAACAAAAAATCAAGTGGAAAATATCAATTTCGTAGTTAAAATGGTAGCATTTGTTTGGGTGCCTTACATGCTTTAGTGCTGATATTTTGGTTTTGAATCATATGGTGAAAGAATAGTGCATTTTGCATGCTTCAGTGCATTTTTAACCAATGCCTTAAGCCAGAATTGAATCTTTATGCAGTCTTTATCTACTGATTTCTTGACGGCAGCACTGATGCTTTTGTATCTCACAAGGGTGTTGTGAAACTTAATTAATGTTTGTAAAGTATTCTGGATCCTGGATGAAAGGCACAACAGAAGTTCAGTTATGTTGTTAGCTTCTGCTTTTATATTTTCTTTGGTGACTGATCAGAATCCCAGGCATTAAAAAACAGCAAAGAGAGGTGATGCAAGATACAGCAATTCACAACTTACCAACTAATTGGTTTCAAATTTAGTACAGGAAAATAGGTTTTAAAATATTTTACGGGGTTCAGTAAGGAAATAGTTGATAGTCATAATTTTGTATGAAGGCAGCTTGCTTGGATTTTCAGGAGAGAAAAGTTTAATAGAATGACTTACCTGAATTACTCTGTGTTAGATCAAAAGTGGTATATTACTGAGTGGCAGCATTTTGGCTCAATAGGTGACAGTCTCTCTTTTATAACCCTAAAGTAACTGTAGGGTCAGAAGTCCTGTTAAAAAGAATGGCAGTTCAACAGTCACTTAATATATTCAAGAGGCAAACAGGCAGTTAAACTTAAAATGTAAATAAAACTGTATGGTGAGATTGTATCAGGCAGTGGACAGTCTTAAGAGCTAGGAAGGTAACCACCACTTCCACACTCCAGCTCAATTGCTCTATTACTTTTACGTCACTTAAAAAATAAAGAAAAAGAAAAAAATGCCCTTGCCATACGTAAAGCTATATTAATTTAAACTACCTGAGAGTCTTACGGTTTAATTTTAAAGTGGCCAAAGATTTTAGGTTTTGTCATTTGTCTCTTTGCCTGTATGATTAAAAAAAAACAACAAAACACCAAAAACCAACCCCACCAAAAAAAAAAAAAAAACACAGAACAACAAAACAAACAAAAAGCCCCACCAAAGCCAAAACAAAACAGAAAAAAAAAAAAGCAAGCAAAATATTTTTTATGTCCTTCAGAAGTCAGAAATATTTATAGTATTTTAAGATAAATTCTTAATATGTGTGTAATATTCGTATAAATGCCTTACTGTTAATCAGCAAAGTAACCAATTACTATGCCAAATCTATTTTAATTCTAAAAATAATATTTTGTAGCAGTGGTTATTTTTATACTGACTTCATTAAGAAAGATAACATAAAACAATTTAGGCTTTATATAATTCAAGCATTCAGCTTTCCCAAGGATTTGATTTGGACCTTGACCTCTCTATGTTAGTATCTCAAGTTCATTTGAAGAAAAAAAAAAAAAAAAAAAGAAAAGAAATAAATCAACTGAGAAAAGTGAGTATAAAGGAAGTGGAACTAAAATTAACACATTTGGAATGAATACTTAGCCAGCATGGCCTTCCATCTATAGCTAAAATTTGCTGTCATCATATATCTATAATAAGTATTCTTCCAATGAACTGCCAGCTGGCTTGTAAAGAGGAAAATCTATTCTATAGAACAGACTGATAGCTTTAAAAAGAAGTCTTTAGCTTTTCAACCCGTCACAGGAAGTATTTTGGTCATTGTAAGGTTCCGTAGCACCTGAAGGACATCCTGGGAGACAGCAGGGTATATAATGATAATGTGATGTCATTTTATCTTTCCTAGTTGATAAATACATGTGTATCAGTAATGATAAAAGGAATATTTTTTATATTTATTTTGTCAGCTTTATTTTTTTTAAAGTAATGCTGCCTCTAAGCTGCAATACAGCTCAGGGAAAGCAGCAATAGCATAGTAGCGTGTTTTGTTGTGGACATTAGAAAGGATGGATCACAAGCTGCTACAACTGGCCTTGGAAACAAAGTGCTTTGAAGTCAGGATCAAAAAATTTGCAGTACTGGTTTATGTGCATATAGAATAAAGATTTTTAAAAATATACAATGCTATATTATATAATTCAAGGTTTGACTTGTTTATTTAGTCTCTGTTGATTCTGCAGATTTTGCCTGTGACAAACTGTTGGTGCAACCCTTGCATTAAAAGACATGTATTTTTCATGATATTGTTTCATGCTGCAATATGCTGGCTACAAGTCCTTTCAAGTAATCAAGCTATATTGAATACAAACATAAAATAAAAAGCAGCAGTAATTTGATCTAATTTTTAGCTTTACAGTCTGACTCAACAATACGCCCTCTTAGCCATTGAAAAGAGAACAGTGTCTTTGCATGCTGATGAATTGAACATAAAAGTATTGTGGTTGGATCAGACTCCTTGGCTTCAGTGGAAATACTGGAAGCATCATAAAAGTGCTGTAGCTGACTGGGGGATCAGTGCCATTTTCAACCTTATCATCAAATTTGTTAGGACAATCACAGTTACTATCACTGCAGTAACTCTGCCATCCTAAGCAATCTGATTCCCAATGCTAAAATATCAGAATGCTAAAACACTATTAAAATGTACAGAAGTCAGTTCTATTCCTGGTCCAAATGGGCAATAGTTTCAGAGTCTGATCTTAAACATTCAGTGCACAAGAAAGTCTTAATTTTAGGAATTAAAACAAAGGCTTCCCTGTAGTTTTTTTCATATTCTTGCAAAACCTGTGACTCTCTCAGATTTTTCCAGCTAAAATTAAGTTCATAGCCAAGTCTGTTTTACCAGACCAGTTATTCAGTAAATATATTCAGTATATACTCAGTTCTTGCTTGTCTTCCTGCTGTAATAGCATAGCATTAGGGATAGGACTACATGGGCTCTCAAATCCACATTTGCAGGATACCATATCACAAATACTATCTTAAAGACCATTTTAGTACCTCTGTCATCTTGGAAGGCTGCACCAAAATTTAGTTCCTGCAATAGAACTGTTTTGTGCCTCTTCTTACTATTTAATGTATATACAAGGGATAATCAGTTGCTTTTCTATGATAAGTATATCAATTGATTTTATTTTAACGTTTTCTACTCAGTTCCATGTACTATACTAGTATCCTGTTCTAAAATTATTCTAGTTTAAACTCACCGTGAGCATGAATAACCCACATCCTAAACATTTCCAGGGGAAGTCCTGCAAGTGACCTGTACAACTGCCATTAATATGTTTCTCTTGAAAATACACAGTGTAAGTGGACAGCAAGAGAAAATAAATAAATAAATAAACAGCAACCATGAAGTAACATTTTTCATTTTCTCTGTTTTGACAAAATCACACTTCCCAGCAAGAAAATTTTGCACATCAGATGTTTTGCACAGGTCACTGCTTCTGACTCCTAGGTAGGTGCTTGATCCCAGAGTCACTGGTTAAGACTGTCGTGTGGTTTAATTTAGCCATTCTCTTTTCTCTTGCTTACTTTTTGATGATGGGCCATGGTGCTAAGTTCTCCCTGGTAAGGCATGCTGCTTCCATATGGTCTGGGATTTCTGTAGTGGGGTGCATCCAGGACACAGTCTGTCATGACATGCTTTTTTTTCTGAGGAATCTCTATTGACAAAGACAAAGAGTGATGCCAAATTCAAACTACCTGGCCGTAAGGCTAACTGAGTTTTTCCTGGGAAGGTAGAATAATAATTCTAAAGTACCTATCTGAAATTATGTTACCACTGAGAGGCAATGGGAGAGGTTTGCTTGTAACTGCAGTACTTAGATGCATCTATGAAGATATGCTCAAGATGGCAGTTTACAGTCAGGGAACTAGTTTGAGTTATGAATTGCAAAACAACCTACCTGGGCCAGCATCAGCACTTGTCACTGAAAGAGTTCTCTTGTTATTTTTAATGCTAGTATTGTTAATTCCTTATTTCTTATATGAATACAAGCACTGCCTAAGTACTGCTTCATAGCTATTAGGTTAAACCACACATACATCTTTGGGCTTGAAGTCTTTCTGAAATTTAACATGAGCTCATTTTCTTCAGTTTTGCAGTTGTGCCCCTCCTGCTAAGCCCCAGGAACTTCATTAAGATATATTCATATTTCTGTGTGATAATAAGGATTATGTGTGACTTAGTTCATTTCTTATTTCTTAGGGCATGACTTCTGGTTTGGTTTCTGTCACCTTAACTCTTGTTCTGGGGCTGACTGCTTGATGCCATTGTCTTCCCTAAGCTTGCTTTTATACAAAATAGCTAAAAGCAGCAAGCTTATATTGCATGTGTTTTGACACCCCATGCATCCTTAATAGATTTTCCATAAGCTTGCTACTGTGTAATCCATCTATTTTACAGCCTCATTCCTTCCTGTTCTTGAATGTGACTATTTCTTCATATTTTGCATTGGGCTGTTACTCTGTTTAGCACACAAATGAGCTCAAGGGTACTTGGGTATTAAAGAAAAGTGTGGTGTTAATGTGATATTGATATTAGAAAAGGATTCCACACATTCCAGAATTGATGTTTACAGGTTAATGTGGGTAGTAAAGCTAAATGCTTTCTTTAAATGGCCTCTATTTTCCAGTAACCTTTGCAGCATTTGAAATGATATCTCGATAATCGGGATAAAGGAAAAGTCAGGTCATACTCTTGTATTAATTGTGGGGTTTAAGTCTAATCTGAAAACAGCAAAACACTGGTCTGCCTTTTAGTTTTCAGGGTATTACATTAAATAAAAATTATTTGTGTAGAAAAGAAGTAGCTTGTAGAGAAGAGTGAGGTAGGTTTGTGATTCTGTGAATCAAAAGAGGTGCTCAGCATAGGAGTTTGTGTTTTGAAAAGTAGTCTGGCCTAAAGCTCTAGAAAAGATAATACTTTAGAAGAGCTTGTCTTCATAAATGATTTGTACATGCTGAAGGAAATGAACATCACACTGTCCAGTGATGGAAACAATAGATTGCTAGTACTAACCATGGCCACAACTATTCCTAGTTGGAAAATCATGACCCATGTTACTTTCCCCAGACTTTCATAAAAGATCTTTATTAATCCACACTTTATTATGTGATCTGTAATTGTAAACACATGTATCATGCTAATGCTATTAGCTTCTAGTTCAGTGATAGAAAGGATTTGTCTGTGTTTTTCTGTCCATGTATGGAGGAAGTTTTAAGAACTGCTAACACGCATGTGCTTTTGAGTAGGTATTTTCTGTAATGCGATCTCAACTCAGAAACTGTAGAAAGCTCTAACAAACACTGATATAATTGAGATTGCAAGACCTTTTTTTGCTCTCCAGAGAGAAAAATAATTGTTTTTTTAAGCCTGTGTGAAGATTCGGTATTCTGTATGTAAGATTACCTTGGTGATGATATATGTGTAAAAAAGTGATTATTTGAGAAGACCTCTAAAAAAGGAGGCAAAAATTGAGAAAGGTGGAAAGAACAATCAGACTGTCAAATTGAATAACAAGTTCTGTTTCCATTAAGACTTCACAAGAAAAGAAAGAAGATATGAAGCAGAAACCACATTCCAATACTCACCTCATGTTCATTTTATGCTATCAGATCCAAGGTTGCTTGTTGATTGGCTTGTTAAAAAGATAGTAAAAAAGTGTTGTTTATGTTTCTGAAAATATGACAGCAAATAGAGCAGATCTTTTTGCAGAATTTAAAACTGTTTAATGCAGGATAGATTCTTCAGCACAAAAATTTTCCACACTGCATTGCAAACACAAGCAGAACACAGTGAGCTGCGGAAGCTCGCAAGCTGATTGTATTTAGCTGTGACTTCATCTTTTAATACCTTTTCCATATGATTCTTTAATTGAAGATGTTTTGCTTAGGTTTTTATCTGTTGCTTTGTCTTTTGAGTTTTTTGTTGTTTTTATTTTTTTTATTAGTGTAATTTTATTTTTTTTTTTACCAGCAGAAGTGACACAACACAGTGGCTTAGGTTCAGTGCTTGTAAGTAATCAGTTCTGTTGTCTTTTTCTGGATTATGCTTTTGTTCTATTTATACAAATAGGAAAAGGATTGCCAAGTTCATAAGGCAGCTATAAAAGACAGTGTAATCTATTTTTTTTTTCCCTAATCATTTTCTTTCAAAGAATTCCTCACCTCACAAGGTCAGTCTTTTCAGTGCTCAAAATGGCAAGCTCTGTGTGTACTATATGATCTTCAAATAATAGAAGGTGACGTATTCAGGTAGTCTGTTGCTTTCTTGGTTTACTAAAGACCAGGTTGCTGACCTTTAGCTTGGTCCCAAGGTATTCAGTAGTATAATGAAAACATATTCATGATTAAAACACATGATAAAATTAGTGAAAGATCTTGACGGTTCAATAGTTAAAGTATCTGCAGATAAATGTGTTTAGACACTCATTTTTACATAACTGTTTAAGTTTCATGTGTGAAAACTCAGAGGTAGAATTAAAATCTCATAATTATAATTTTAAAAAGAAAGACATGGACATTTCAGTCTCCTGAATATTTGCAGTGAGCATTAATACAAATATATTTGTACATGAATGTTAAGTAGAGAAATGAAAGGTGTATGATTAATAACAATATGCAAATTTGAAGCTAATTTATTGGTGTTATACAAAGGGCAAACTAGGATAGTGTTTGGCCAAATATGTTTACATACTTCATATTTGCATGAATTTATTGAACATGCAGTGTGAAATCACCCATCTTTGCATAAAAACTGGATAAGCACTTTTTTTTTAAAGAACAAATTGCTCAAATTTCAAAGCTTCAACAGCTGAGTCTGCTTTCATACATTCTCCTGAACTGCAGTCTAGTTGTACTTGGGAAGAGGGCAAGTGGATCCATCCATGTTCCCCAACACATAGAATCATAGAATAGTTAGGGTTGGAAAGGACATTATGATCATCTATGCCTTAAGATCACCTATTTCTAACCCCCTACCATGGGCAGGGGCATCTCACACTAAACCATGTCACCCAAGGCTCCATCCAGCCTGGCCTTGAACACTGCCAGGGATGGAGCATTCTTAACTTCCTTGAGCAACCCATTCCAGTGCCTTCCTACCCTCACAGTAAAGAACTTTCTTATATCCAATCTAAACTTCCCCTGTTTAAGTTTGAACCCATTAGCCCTTTTCCCATCTCTACAGTCCCTAATGAAGAGTCCCTCCCCAGCATCCTTATAGGCCCCCTGCAGATACTGGAAGGCTGCTATGAGATCTCCATGCAGATGATCTACTTTTGAAATCAGTAGCAATGTCAGGACACTATAGATACTTCTGTCCCTCCTTTTCAGTGTCAGTTGGTAAAGCTTCAGTGTTTTGATTAACCTGGAAAGCTGGAAGGAGTTACTTTCCCCTCACATCATACTGTTTTGCATTTTATCAGGAAAATTACGTAAGATTGTGTTCTGTTGATTTCATGACTGCATTTTACAAAAGCTAGGCTATATGTTTTCAGTCTCACACTGCAAACTCTGAAAAGATTTAGCCTCAAACAATTTTCCAATGATTAAGAAGTTAGACTCCCATTTTTTTTTAATCTTTCTCCTTCTGTGGAAAATAAATCCTCTTTTGTCTCAATTTTGAATGAAATATCTAGAGTATACAAAAATATATTTTATCCTTAATTAGCTGCTTCCTTTAAGTGTTTTGAAGGGTTACTATTTGACTAAGATCCCTTCAATCTGTCACAATACTCCTGCTTTTATTTTGACTTCCCATTGCTGTCTTACCAAATATCACATGAATCATTACCATTTGTTTTCCATCCTTTTAGTTTTTTTGTCTGTTCCTCCAAATGATTAAAACATCAGGTTGAATGAAAGGTTGGAAGTACACTATGATTCACATTTGCCCCATCTTATTAAAACAAATAAATCAACCAGTTATATAATTTAAATGTGCTTGAGTTATGGCTTGCTGATGCTTTTATCAGCTCTGAACTGAAGAGGTTGTGTGCATTCGGGCATGCACGTACAACTGTTCTTTGAAAGGGACAAACCTCATTAGTTTACAGGTGCCTGGAAATAACTTCTGAAAAAATAGCCGCCATTTTCAATAAAACTACTTCCTAAACAGGAAACACAATTTATTATGTACTTTAGGACAAGTGAGCAGCTTTTCTTTTATTTAGGTAAAAGTAGCCACGTTTAGTGTCACAAATATTTTATTTTTTTTAACCTGTTGGACTGAGGGTGAGTCCTAATATTTTTCATTCTGATATTCTAGTTTATAAAATGTTGAAGAAGAGAGCGTTAATGATTTTTAATCTGCAAAATATGTGTTACAGTAGCTTTCAAGTTATTTAATTTACTTGCCACACTATCTTTTCTTGTACAGAGAGTCAGAAATACTTCGTCATAGCCTCAGCTTGGTAGAACTGAAGTTAGAAGTTTTTAACAGCTGTAGGTTGTGGCAGTGGTGTATATATACTGAATTTCAGTACAAAGTCTCTGCTGTCTTCACTGAACATGAGGGCTAGTCCTAGGGATTTTGTACTACAACATGCAGTTTTAAAAGAGGCCTCTCAGCTCAGTCACAAGCCATAGAGATGGACTTCAAATGCATTTTTATGAGCCAAGAACCTATAGTTTCAATTAAATAAGTATGCACATGTGAGTTTTTTTGTTGGTGGTAGTGGTTTTTTTGTTATTTGTGCTAATGTATTCCTTAGAGGTCTCAGCTAACGCTGCTGTGCCTTATTAAGGACAAGAAAGCAGACTGAGAAACCATCAGTGCACCGAATCTCTGTTACCTAAAAAGAGAAGGGGAAGAAAGAGAGAAAGATTAAAAAAGAAAACAGAAAAACGGAAAAGTGAAATCACAGCTCATTTGAGTCATTGTTGGGAATAGAGTTCCCATCCTTACTTGTTCAGTTCTGTTCTTATTAATGAAAGAGAAATCAACTGAAAGTTTAAGTTGTCTTTGAAAGCATGAAGAGGTTAATAGCTCCACCTTTCAACTATCCCTAAGGCCCATTTTGAGTGACGATCAGCTTACATCACTGTCCTATGCATTTTTCACAAGATTACATTAAATGTAGTTAGGAACCCTACTGACTAAACTAAGGCTACTTTGTTTGATGTAAGCATTCCTGGCATTTACTATTCTACATCTCACAAATTATGGTCATAAAAACTAACAACTAACGATAAATTAATAAAAAATTGTCCAAACCTTGACATTCTAACTTTCCAAAGCTACCACTGAGATTTCTGATCTCGTGATTAATTTTCCTTCTCCTGCATTATTTTGTCTTTTTTTCTTCTTTTTAACCTGGATTCTGTGGGTTTCTTTCTTATTAGCTCTCTGTGACATGCTACCATTTCTGGTTTGATGCTTGCTTGGTTGTTTTTTTTCCCAAAACTCCTAAATATAGGAAACACTTTTATCCTTTTACTAAGAGTTTTCCTCAGTAGGCTTTTCTGTGATAGCGGTTGATCGAATTCAGATATGACACCACACCTTTGTGGTAGTTCTGCAGATTTTCATAAATGACAGTATGTTCTTATAGTCATGATGATCACTGTTGTTGTCTAATTTTAAAGCAGCTCTCAAAATACAAACTAAAATATGATATGTTAGGCTGAGAAAATTGGGGCTGTTCAGCCTGGAGAAGAGAAGGCTGCGTGGAGACCTCATAGCAGCCTTCCAATACCTGAAGGGGGCCTATAGGGATGCTGGGGAGGGACTCTTCATTAGGGACTGTGGTGAGAGGACAAGGGGTAATGGGTTTAAACTTAAACAGGGGAAGTTTAGATTGGATATGAGGAAGAAATTCTTTACTGTGAGGGTGGTGAGGCCCTGGAATGGGTTGCCCAGGGAGGCTGTGAATGCTTCATCCCTGGCAGCATTCAAGGTGGGGTTGGACATAGCCTTGGATGGCATGGTTTAGTGGGAGGTGTCCCTGCCCATGTCAGGGGGGTTGGAAGTGGATGATCTTGAGGTCCTTTCCAACCCTTACTGTTCTATGATTCTATGATTCTATGTTTGCATGTCGAACAACCCCAGTGTCACTTGCATTGAGTAGCAGAAATGCACGTTGCCATCTAATGGATGATTTATTTTGCAGCCTAAGACCAGAGTTAACATTTCATTCTAGATTTTAATCATTTTACAAGGATGCATATTAATAGCGTTAATATTTGAGTGGGTTTATGTTTTTATCTCGGAAAATGTTGGACCCATAGAGATATTACTACAAGCTGCCCACAGAACACCAGTGTGAATCATTTCCCAGCTGACATCTCTGTGGGAATGCATTTTAAGGCATATGATTTGTTTCAGCATTGCAGACTTTTATGTCAGTTCAGTTTGTTTGTTTTCTTATAACATTTATGACCTTTTGGCTATTTGGGCATGTTCATTCAAAAGCCTCAAAATGAGTCTTAATTAAAAAGGGTTGATCTAAAAAAAATACTCCCTCACTCTGGCTAGAATTTCAGTCATATCAGTCCATAGACAAAAACAAATGAGAATTAGGAGTAGTGGCATTTTCAGTTGGAGTTAGTAGCTGTGTGATCTTGCTGAACACTGCCATTTGCAAAAGAGCAATTAAAACAGATGATGATCTGCTAATCATGCACAGTTCTATTTAGAAATTTAGCAGTATTTTCCCAGTTTGTGTGTTTGCTTGACATCCTAAGAGTGAAAGGAAGTTTTATGTATTTAAATTGTATACAACATTATGTGAATTTGGGAAACTTCACCACAACTCAACAATTTTAAGTAGGCTAGAAATATACTCCAATGTACTAAACATTTATAGAAAACACTCTGTGTGTTTGTGTAGTATATGTTTATGTGCACATATCTATGTTCGTGTGAATAGTATATTCCATATTTGTTTTATTCTAAATTGGTTTTATGCAGATAGACAAACTGCATTTTTTTTTAACAATAGAAAGTAATGCAACCCAGAGACATAAATAAAAGCTGATCAGGAGGCAGGAAGCAGAGGCATGCTCATGACTCGGAATTTAGAAATAGTGACATTTTCAGCTTGATTTCCTGATCACTGGTCGCTGTCATGATTTGTAAATTTTGCTTGTGATTTTAACCTTTGAATGACAAAGAGCTATGAGTGGTACTGCTCTACTGGTATTCAGATAGGAACACTGGCTACACCTAGAGGTGAAGTGGTTCTGATGGCTTCGACAACATTGAGAAGTTCCGGTCATTTCAGAAGTATCTCCGAACAATGAGAATTGAGAGAGAAATGGTTAGGAAGAAGGGAATAGGAATCTGAAAAGCCAAAGGGGCATCAGGCAGATATAGGTATTGAAATGTTCACCACATCATGATATGAGGTTTCCATTCCTCTGCAGTGCCTTTGGTTTCCCTGGCATGGTTTGAAGTCTTCATATTTCTGAAGTACAGGGCTATTTACCTTGTGTACATTCCCCTTAGCTGGTGACATGAACTTCTCAGCTATTCACAGGAGTGTGCTGGAACAAAAGTATGAAGCCTAATGAAATTATTTCTCCATCTTGTCCCAAACTCATGTTATGAGAGGGTGGTGGGAAATTCCAAAGATACTGTGATTTATTGTTTTTTTTATATGTTGGTTCTATAGGCTCTAAAGAAAAGGATATTCAGTTTGTATCTCATACTTTCATGACTAATCTTAAGAAAATAAAGGAAATATTTTACAGTTCATAGAAAATTTTAAACTCCCCCTAGGTGTTACTTGATCACAGCAGAATTGCTTTATCTATATGATGTATGTTAGAATTTATTTAAAAGTTGATGTATCTAATGCTTGCTGTGTTTTCCCATATGTTAGGGTAATTAGTCAAACATGTTAGTGGAAAATATATCTGTTTTATAATAAGCCTAGCAATAATATTAGTTCAGCTTCTGAGTTCCTGTATGACATTTTAAGTCCATTAACAATAGAGATGATTTAATTGCACTCTTAATGGACCATCGTATAGTTATTTGAGAAACAGGAAGATTTCTGCTTGTTGTAGATACTCATCATAAAAGTTTTTAAATTATATAAACAAATATCCTCTTACTTTGTAAGGAAGATACTTTGTAAAGCTGCCCATTTCTACTGCTCATTGTCTGTGGACACAGAATACAGGATCTGATAGTGTCTTCCATTGAAAGTGAAAAACCTCCTATTGACTTCACTGTCAGATTGGATCCTTAAGCAGTGTAAAATAGAGCTGACTTTTGAAAATGTACTCCTGTTCATCTTTTATTGGCTGCTACAAGGATTCTGCTTCCTACAGCTGTATTTTTAATTGAGAATATATTTTAATAAATATTTTATTTTAAAAGCTATATGAAGAGACCTAATATAGTAAAATAAAATACAAGTTACTGACTAGGTACCTTAATGTTTAGGAGGGGGAATTAAGCATAGCACTCATTAGCAAGTGTGCATTCAGGACAGCCAAAGTGCTGGTATAAATGCAGAGTGATTCTTCTACAGAGGTATCTGGACAGCTTTAGTGCTGTAAATGTCTATTGTGTTTACTCAATATGTTTGGAAGAATTATATGCAACTATAGCCAGTAGTAGCTCTGGCTATCCTGTACTTAATGCAGGTTTTCTTTTTTAATGGTTTACCAGACCTTTGGTTTTACGAAGCTCTCTGTCAGAGATTGCTTCTTTCTCTCCTGAATTCCCATATGCATTTTGATTGCTCTTCATGCATCAGATAAGAATAAAGTCTTTAAGGCCATACTCAAATTCTTTTTATTTCTCTTCAGTGCAATGTGTCTGTAGGAGTAAAGAGAATGTGGAAAGGTTCTGAGTAGAAGCACTCTAAGTGGTGGGAAATTTATCATCATCTACTCTGCCAAAAAAAGCTAGGAAGGTGAAAAAGTAGGGAAAAGGGGCAGGAAAATGTAAAGATGGGAGAAAGTAGCAAAAGGGAGTACACACCTGAAACTTGCAAAAGGAAACTGGTGGTGGAAAAGGAAAAACAGGGACACTAGGTAAAGAGTTGTGGTCAACAGCAAAATGTCCAGTTGGAAAACAGTAAGAAGTGGTGTCACTTAGGGATTGGTGTTGGGACCAGTCTTGTTCAACATCTTCATTGGTGACATGGACAGTGGGATTGAGTGCGCCCTCAGCAAGTTTGCTGATGACACCAAGCTGTGTGGTTCGGTTGATATGCTGGAGGGAAGAAATGCCATCCAGAGGGACTTTGACACGCTTGTGAGGTGGGCTGGTGCCAACCTGATGAAGTTTAACCATGCCGAGTGCAAGGTCCTCCACCTGGGTCAGAGCAATCCCAGGCACAGATACAGGTTGGGCAGGGAAGAGATTCAGAGCAGCCCTGAGGAGAAGGACTTGGGGGTGTTGGTCTATAAGAAAATGAACATGAGCTGGCAGTGTGCACTTGCACCCCAGAAAGCCAACTGTATCCTGGGCTGCATTGAAAGGAGCGTGACCAGCAGGTTGAAGGAGGTGATCCTGCCCCTCTACTCTGCTCTTGTGAGACCTCACTTGGAGTATTGTGTGCAGTTCTGGTGTCCTCAACATAGAAAGGACATGGAACTGTTGGAACAAGTTCAGAGGAGGGCCACGAGGATGATAGGGGACTGGAGCACCTCCCATATGAAGACAGGCTGAGAAAGTTGGGGCTTTTGAGCCTGGAGAAGAGAAGGCTGCATGGAGACCTCATAGCAGCCTTCCAGTATCTGAAGGGGGCCTATAGGGATGCTGGGGATGGGCTCTTCAGTAGGGGTTGTAGCGGCATGACAAAGGGTAATGGGTTACAACTTAAACAGGGGAAGTTTAGGTTAAATATAAGGAAGATGTTCTTTACTGTTAGGGTGGTGAGTCACTGGAATGGGTTGCCCAAGGAAGTTATGAATGCTCCATTCCTGGAAGTGTTCAAGGCCAGGTTAGACACAGCCTTGGGTGACATATTTTAGTGTGAGGTGTCCCTGCCCATGGCGAGGGGTTTGGAACTAGATGATCTTAATGTGCTTTCCAGCCCTAACTATTCTATGATTCTGTCAGTGTCACTGTGACAAATTGTGTAATTCTACCATCTCCTTTGTTCCCCAGCAGTTCTGATAGAAACTATGCAATAAAAATCAGAAAGGGGTGTGCAGAAGGGCCAAAATTTTATATCTGTATGTGATGTATATTTGTCTGCTTTCAAGTTAAACTTTTCTTCCTCTCAGAAGTTACAGTAATCTTGTGGAAGTGATGCTTCATGTTTCAATGAAAACCAAGCATTTCAGAAACCTCAGCATTCATTTATGTGTGTTTAGCTCACACAATTGTTTTCCTGTACATCTAATGAGAATTTTAAAGACTGATTTGGAATAAAGAAGTTAGACAAAGAATACCAAAGCAGAAACAAAAACATCTGAAATCTTACAAATGTTTGACTGTTTCACTTGGACCAGAAGAAGGGTTTCATGTAGACTTCAAGCACTGAGATACAGTTTGTACTTCCAGAATGCATTATATTCTAAAATGGAAGTAGTGTTTCATAATTATGCACTGTTAAAGATTAATATGCTTCATAATGTGCAGTGTGTAAGGGAGCAGTGCTTTCTATCATGCAGTTCAGAAAGCCAATAAGTTTTTCTGTTTCCTGCTAAGTAAAAAAAAATAAAAAATAAAAAAAAATCTTTACCTTTGCTATGAGAATAGATGCATATAAGCTGTTGATGTTCCTGGGGAAGAAAAGATTGTATTACATTTGTAAATTAGGTGAAAATATGTTAATGCAGAATGTTGTCTCCAAGTTTTTATAGATCAACAGCTACTGGATAGGTGAGCTTATTGTTTCTCTCCATCACACATATCTCACTTAAATATCTGCCCGTCACTTGGGTGGAAAAAATGTTGAGAGAGATGTGCTTACATCTTTAATGTAGTAATTGTTCAGTTAATCTCATTTATGGGGGAAGGAGGCTATACTTCACTGATACCAATTAAATATCCTATACTGGGTTCTATATAAATAGCTACAAATGTGCACAATGGTTACATTACATGGTATATTTAACAACACAGCTAAATCAGAAAGTATGAGCTATGCTGCTAGTGATGGGAGTGCTAACGATTGCATGCAAGAAGACTTTTGCTCTGAAACCATGAAGGAAATAATTGCTGTTGAGCACTGTTCAGTTAAGTTTGCATATCAGTAAAAACACATGCACAGAGGCTCCACCTACATTCCTTGTGCCCTAGCGCTGATAGGAGTACAGAATATATTAAAGCTTTAGAAGGTGTCATAGTATTTGCAAGTTGCAAAGTGCATGCTATTTTCAACAGAGTTAATTTGACCACGGTCTGTTGAAAATGCAGTGGTGATGTTCAGGTTTTATTATTTTTTATTATTTTAAGCACAGTGTATCATAGGTGGCATTTTACAGGCTACTCCTGCTGAGGTTTTTACATCTGAGTTTTTTCCTCTTTTTCAATTCATTGCAGATATAAATTAATAAAGCAAATGTTTCTTTTTCATATTTTAGATGGAAGACTGTATTTGAAAACTACTGTCATGTATTGAATTTTTCCTGCTGAAAATACCTGTGCTATGGTAAAGAACTTTGCAGTAAGACATTGGCTTATAAGGAGTTCTGTGGAAACAAAGCATTTTCAAGCCAACTTCCTCAACTTCATTTATCAATGTTCTTCAAAAATGTAAGGAATTCTGCAAGAGTGTCCTCCTTTGGTTATCTTCTGTGGCTCAACCTGGAGACCTAAAGAATGTTTGTAAATGTACAGTAGCACTCTTCTTACAGTGAAAATCTGCGTCTCTGTGCCGGACTATTGTATCCAAAATTACAGGTGGTCAGAACAAGGCTGAGTATTCCCTTTTTCAAGGAATACAGACTCTGTCCTCCTCTGATGATTCTGTAGTTGAGCACATCAAATGATCCTTCCAGCGATGTCCAAGTACACTTACAGACTGTTATCTCATACCGAAACCAGCAAGACAGCTCAGAAATGAACTTGTAGAGGGCATAAGAGGATTCTTATTTAAAAAAAAAAAAAAAAAAAAAAAAGGAAAAAAAAAAGGAAAAGAAAAAGAATTGATACATTCAGTTTCAAACTATGATCGTGGGTTTTCTTCTAAAGACATTTTTCCACGTGCTTTCTAAGAGACCAACACATGTTAGAGTACATAAAGTGAAATGGAATTTTGTGTAAGTGAAAAGAAATGCTGAATGTAAACAAACTGTTTTACTGTTCACTAAGTCTCTTTTCCTAAAATAAAAAAAAATACAATAAAAAAGAATAATAATTTCTCATTGTAAACTGGCAGGGGTTTATGAAATAAAAGACTTTGCTTCTTATCAAACTGTTGGTCACATGTACAGTATATAACACAAATCACACACTGAAGGTATTATGTATGCAGTAGAAACCTAGAGTTTAGGAAATGAAAATTTTAGATAATATTGTTTTGTCACCCTGTTGGTCAGAAGGACATCTTTCTAGTTTTAACGCATGCAGGCATGTAAATATTTGTCCTGGAGTCACAGTATTACTGAATGAGATCTTAAGCATCTGGTAACAAGTCAGAATTCTGTATCAGCCACTTTTATTTGTATATTGAGCCCTGGTTAGTGCCCTGATTAGTGCACTTTTAAGAATGGACTGTGGCTGATCAGCAAGTCAAAAATGCCAGAAATATTTTTATATGTTAATGTCATATTACGTCAATGTTGCTAAAAAAAAAAAAAAAGAAAACCTAACAAACACTTGATGTATCAGTCCAATTCCATGTAGAACTGAGTGATACAGTTGAAGTCTATGGTCCCTCCCACCTTGTCTTAGGGATGGGTGGTTATGTGTTACTTTCACTGTCTTTATGAAAGCTACAATGTGTGTTTTCACCTTTGTGCTGATAACTGGAAGTAAGCTGCAACACAGTGCATATTACATTACTAAAAATTATGTTCTTTGCTTTGCGTACTTTTGGGTTACCCCTTTAAAGACTGATTTTGTGAATCAGTGCTATTACTGTAAGTTTTGTGATTATACTTTCTTCATCTAATGTTTTATGCGTATAAAATATTATTTATTACATGGAAACATATCAAAAACTTAAATATCTAAGATGCCTAACTTAAGGAAAGTATTTCTTTAAAAATAGCTCTGATTGGGTATTAATATTATTTTGTCAAAAGAAAAGAAATTAATGTTTTGTAAACTCTAGCACTGAGCTTCTATAGTTTGTAGGTCTTCCTTGCAATACTGGTACACATTTATTTTGTGCAGTTCATATTTAATCCACCACAATCCTTTTTTCACAATAGAAAGATGTATATACAAGTTCACGTCATGGTAATTTTTTTAAAGAAATATTGAGCAATATTTTTCATTAAATATTGTGACCTAATACTTTGTAGCAATATTATTTTCTAATCATGATTCTTTCATAATTTTCATAGTTGCTTGAACACATATGGGATTCTGTACTCCAGTTTTTTCATTTGCAGTCTTTAAAGGGTTAACAGCTGTGAAGTTAGATAGACTTGTGGCAAGCTTTTGAATCATTCATATCTGAAAGAGAATTAAAAGCCTACAACTGAAATATATAATAGCATCTACCATTGCTCTGCTCCTTGCATAGAGTCACCTGTAAGTAGGTTTAGTAGTTTTACAGTATATACTTTCAAGACCTTTGGGAATGCCTCAGTGTTTGGCTTGGTACATAAATGGAAATGTTAAGGTTTAAGGGGGAACCAATTTATAAGCTGGATGTTTAGAAAGAATCTTGCTAAAACCAGTGTAAATATTACAGACCATGAAATGTTACCATAAGTTGAATTCTTTGTCCCTCTTTAGTTATGCAGGTTTTGGGTTGGTATTTTGTTTTGGGGTTTTGATTTGGACTTTTTTTTTTTTGTTGTTGCATAGATTATGAAGAAGTTGTGCTCATGTTATTGTTTATATGCTTTTGTAATCTTAAAGATATTAATGTCTAGTTGTTCTATATTATAACCACATTTGCGCTCTATGCAAGCCCTTGGAACAGAACATACTCATCTTCATGTAGGACCTATGAAAATCGTCTATTTTTATCTATATATTTAAAGTTTTCTAAAAATGAAAAAAGGTTATTACGAATTTTGTTGTACAAAATCTGTACAAAAATCTGTTTTTACATCATAATGCAAGAATTGGAAATTTTTCTATGGTAGCCTAGTTATTTGAGCCTGGTTTCAATGTGAGAACCACGTTTACTGTTATTGTATTTAATTTTCTTTTCTTTTCAACAATCTGCTAATAAAACTGTCTGAAATCTCCCTGTGACTTTATTTACAGTTCATCTTTATTAAATTTTCTGAAATGTATAACATCAGAGGAATATTTACTTTCTAATGGGAGGCATCTAAAAACAATATAAGTCAGCTCTTTGTAATGTGAGAACAATGCTGAATGATTTTATTTAACATGCAACTGCTTCTAGCTCTAATATGAATTACTGTGGTGAAAAACATCATAAAAGCATACTCTGTGGTTATTGTTTAACGAGCAGATTTTCCATATTTTTTTTCTTGCCAGCTAAGCAAACTGCCCCCATCTACATGATTTATTTATGTACATTTCTCAGTTTATGAAGCTGTTATTTGTACCTTTTTCCTTTATATTGTGATATTCCCATGTTTCTTACTTCACAGAGCTTTGTGCTGAATAATGTAAAGTGGACACATTGATGGAACAAAATGTATTGTTCCCCTAACTACCAAAATGCAAGGATAATCTAGTTGGGTTTGTCTCAGATCTCCTTCACTTGATAAAATGTGTTTAGAAACACATTTTCTAACAAACAGCAAGTACTTATGCATTTAAACAGCCATTTGGAGAAAGAAAGAATTCTGGCTTAGCATATCTTTAAGTGGTATTTATTATCTTTTAAGGTAGAGATGTTTATTTAAGAACAAATCTGGAAGTAAGATATTCTTGCTTATAGAAAATTCATAAGTCAAAGATGTATGATTGATTGTGAGTATTCTCCCTTATTGCCCTGCCTTGACTGGCCTTGCCCTGTCTTACCCTGCTCTTCATTTCTGAGCCATAACTACGTGAATGCTTCTGCTTTCACTAGGGAGCGGGCTTGCTTGGAAAAGTGGGCTAGATTAGCTTTCTTGGACCAGCAAATGTCATTATTCCTAGATGGCCTGGGGACTACAAATGTGACACTGACAGGCTTCCTGGGTTCCGGCAGGTTGTTGTTTCAGGCTAGATGATTAGGATTTTGGCTATCCGTACGTAGGGCAATCACAGTCTCCTGCCGTCTGCATTAAAATGTCCCATATGTGTACGTTAGTAAGCATCCCAGCTGTGCCATAGCCAGCTCCCTGCATCTGCATCCTCTCAGCTCTGGCACAGTTGAAGTAGGGAAAAAGTAAACTCATTAATCTCTCAGTTCAGCTCATGCCTGAAGCTGAATGATCTCTGTGTTAACAGGCTAGCAACCAGACCGTGTTTTAAAGCAACCCAGGAAGTGTTTTCTTTCAGCAGGGAAGGAACCTGGTCTCACGTAAGTTCCACTCTATCTCCATTAATAAATCATTGCTTTGTCCATTCACAGTAGCTGGGATTTAAAAGGGCTGAGGCTTCATTGGCCAATGGGTAGTCAAATGTTGGAGCTCCTAGTTACAGTAAAGCTAAGCTCTGTCAAAGCTCAGGTCAAAATCTAGAAGAGGCCACCCTAAGTGCATCTTGCCTATATAACTTCATAAACTTCATAGCAGGTTATGATCAGATCCTGAAGAAGTCTGGAAATGGCAGCTAGATGCCTTAAGTTTCAGGAGAATCCTTGAGGAACTGACAGACTCCATTGAGGAAGATTTTTATTTTAATTTTTGCTATGGAAGGCAATTTAAGATTGGGGTTTGACCTGAAAAGTAAACCACTTTATTTGTTGAAGGTGCTATAAATTCTCAAAAATTGCTTCATTTGTTATTTGCTTACATGTTGTTTGACAAAAGACTGTGCAATAAACAAAACCTGAGGCCAAGATTTTCAAGCGTGATTGCTGATTGCAGGTACCTTTAGTTTTGTCAGCCAAACTTCAGAAAGTTTGTTTTCAGACAAACTTCAGTGCCTTTCATAAAACAAAATGCCCTAGCTCAAGAGTTATTTGAAACTTACGTCTTTAATAGCTGCTGCCTGTCTCATCCACAAGATACTGAGGAATTTATTATTGTGCCTTTGCTTGAGCAAAAAGTCACCCTGATCAGTGTCTGTGGTTCCCCTACCACCTGTATCACTGTCCTGGGTTCAGCAGTCGCAGTCATTTTTCTCCTTAGTAGCTGGTGCAGTGCTGTTTTTTTGACTTTTGGCCTGGGAACAGCACTGATAATACCGATGTTTTTAGTTGTTGCTTAGTAATGTTTACTCTGACCAAGGACTTTCTGAGTCTCATGCTCTGCCAGGGAGGAGGGGAAGCTGGGAGGAAGCAGAGGCAGGACACCTGACCCAAACTAGCTAAAGAGGTATTTCATACCACAGCACGTCATACCCAGTGTATAAACTGGGGACAGTTACCCAGAAGGGCTAGATCATTGCTCGATCAGGCTGGGTATCGGTCAGCGGGTGGTGAGCGGTTGTATGCGCTCCCCTTGTTATTTCCCTTATCATCATTATTACTGGTGGTAGCAGTAGTGGTTTGTGTTATACCTTAGTTACTGGACTGTTCTTATCCCATGGGAGTTGCATTCTTTTGATTCTCCTCCCCATCCCTCTGGGAGCGGGGGGAGGAAGGGGGGGAGTAAGCTAACAACTGCGTGGCTGATTTACAGCTGGGCTTAAACCAGGACACACACCATCTCAAGCAGAAGACTCTTCTGTAAAAGGATTCATTTTCAAAGGGAGGGGAAAAAAGGCTTTCTGAAATTCAAACTCTTAAAAGGGATCATGTTCAGAAAAAAAAGATAATCTAGTCATCCGGAGTACTTGAAAGCTTTGCAGAAGTTCACCCAAAGGCCATCCACTACTGTACTGTTTGGGAGAATATGCACATAATCTGTGGATAAACATGATTTCTTCACCTAAGTTATAGTAACAGTGGTTGTCATAGCCCAGTGAATTGGTTAATCTGTAAATTTGGATTGTAAAGACAGAGCTAGGTTCATCTTGCTGTATGCAGCAGAAGAACAAGAATAAAAAGATACCAGTTGCACCAAAGGAAACTCCAACTGGATATGGGTTAGGGGGAGTGAGGGGGAGCATTGTGTATCAAAATAAGAGTGATGAAGCGCTAGAACAGTTTTCCCAAGGAAGTTCTGGGATCTCTGTCTTTATTTTCAAACCTGAGGTGTCCAAGGCCCTGAGAAATTGGATCTAAGTTTACCCATTTTAAAGGTTAGCCTAGTTAACCTTCAGAGGTCCCTTCCAACCTCAGGTTTTTATGGTTCTAGATCAACCAAATGGTGCCCTTAGAAGCGTAACACTTTCTGTTTCCAGTTTAGCAAGGAGCAAAATTTTATCCTATAAATAGAGGCTATCAGATCTAGAATAGAAATTGCTTGGATATGTTTAAGGATTCACAGCTTTTTGATCTTTCCTATCAGGAAGCCAGAAGAATGAGCTGCAGTAGCAGCAAGATATGAAAGAAGCTACAGAAAGTGAATACAAAGAAAATAGTAAAAAAAAAAAGCACCTATTCTAGTGCAGATATAGATAATTAAAATAATAAAAATGGAAGCTGTAGCAGCTTTGTCCATCAGTTCTCAGACCTATTTTCAAGCAATATATAAATGTCAATGTGAGCAAATAATATTTCTAATAACAGAAAGATCAACTGTTATGGATAAAGAAAGTAACTGGACTTAGAGTGAACTTTATCATTCAATTTTTATTGGGTACACTAGCCAGACTGGAATTGGGAAATTATGAACTGGAACAATCCCCACTTTGAGATACAGAGGAATCTGAAATGGTTAATCTGGCTCGTTGGCTTCTCTGTCAAGTAGGTACTCTCATGGAGGTTGAGAAGCTGAGATATGGAAAGGTTAAACTTGGCATTGTAAAACTGGAGGGACAAAAACAGTATCTTTGGGCTTCACTGTCAGTATCTGTGAAGTTGTATCATAGTACATTTATCTAGCGCTCAGTGCTTAAGGATTTTGTAGGTGAAAAAAACGTTTTGTTTTTTGGGTGTCAATTACTGGATGAATTGCAAAGTAGAAGAAAAGGGAAGTTTTGGCTAGGAGCACAGACTAAGAGAATGAGGCTGCAACAGAATTTTTAATAGAACATAGAGATGGCATGAAAAAGGAAATTTCAGCTGTCAAGATCTAAGTAAATAGTAATATAATGAGGAGAAACTGGATTCTAAACATAGTCTTTAAAAAGATCTGGGAAGATATACAGGTGCATCAAGCAAACTCATTTGGCAGGCTCTGGGGCAAGCGGACATTGTTTTCAATTCCATTCAGAAGCAACTAATAACCAATTGGCTTCTGTTCACTATCGCCAAACCAAAGCTACAGAATCTGGCTTTTCAGTGATGGGATGATATATTGGAAGCCAGAAATAAGTTTCCACATGGATCTCTTGAACAATCTGAACTCAATTTAACAATTGAAGAGGACAGAGATAAAGTATTACCTTCTTTGTGAGCTGATCGATAACAAGCGCACCTCTGGGAAACAGATGCTAGTATTACCTTTTGAAGGTATTTCAGTGGCAGAAGCTGAACAAGTTAAGTTCACAGGCCGCTTTCCACAGAACTTACAGAGGCAGTAAATAGTAGTAAGAAAACGCTTTAATTCTCAGTTTCTTCCAGGTGAGATCTTACCCTGTCTGCCTTTGACTCAAACATCTACAACACTATGAGTGTATATACGTCATCTGGTAAGAAAACTCAGGTAGTGAATTAAGAGTTGAAAACAAAATTGCAGTAAAATGTGAAAGTAAGCTATAGACAAACGCAGAGAGGAAAGGCAAATGAAAAAGATTATAGTACAAAATTAGTCCATGTATTTCAGAATTCAAAATGGCTAAAAAGAAACTCCAACAGCTTCCATGTGCCTAACCCCAAACAGTAATAAATAACCAGTCTTTTTTAAGTATTTAAAGCTTCCTAAATGTTTCCATGACTTCCCTGAACACCCCCTGGGCACTAATAATGATATTTCAGCTCCCCTTTGAAGCACTTAGGTACCCAGCTCCAGCATTACCTCCGCTTTGGAGCCAAAATCTAAGGTGAGCAATGTGATGTAGTGTGCTCAGAAATCTCACCACATGACCAAGCAGAATCATTGAAAACAAAGAAATACACAGCTGCCAAACATAACCATTCCCACAAACCAAGAGTCCAATAGCCCGTATGACCATTACTAGGCTGAACAATGTGGTTTTCTTCTCATTCTCTTTTTACTCCTATTCCTTCATCCCAATGTACATCAAGCTGTAACTAACCAGTGTTAGCACTCTATTGGTACAGAAGAGAGAGAGTGTGAACCCACCAAGAGTAGGAAATAACCTGAACTGCCCACCTCATGTTTCTTTGGAAAGCTGTGCCTACCACTGATTTTGAGAAGTGGACAGACCTAGTGTCCTGTAGCTCCTGTCTCTTAAAAGCACACTAGAGATGTGTCTACATTAGCAATTTTACATGGAAAAAAGGGGCTTCTGTAGCTTGAATTTGCCTTGCATCTGTGCTTGTGGTGTGCTGTCAATCTCCTAAAGCAGTTTCTTTTCCTGGTGGAGCTTAGTCATACAAAAGGACATACTCTAGATTTTGTCACTTGCTGTTGGTCCCTAAGCAGATGGTGCTCTGTACAAGCCTAGGACTGGCAAATGGTGGAAACTTCAATGCTGGTGATGCCATTGTGACATAATGCAGTCCTAGCACTGTAACAGATTTCATCATGTCATGCTGTGATTCTTCCCTCCTTGCACCATAGCCATCATCAATGGAAACTCACTCAGTGAATGGAATTACTGGTCTTTGCAATGCATTGCCTCCAAAAGGTCGAAGAAACCCTGCTGAGGTTCAGGTTTCAAGTGTAGCTGATAAATCAGAGCTGGTAAGTGGGGCTTTGGGGCTTTGTCTTGAGTGAGGCTTTTGAACAAACCGTGGGGGGACTGAGAAGACATCTAATAAAGTGGCATATAAATGGCATCAGGAATATTG